>JAPYYM010002087.1:0-12689 GCA_028534135.1 Potos flavus
AAAAAAAAAAAAAAAAAAAAAAAAAAAAAAAAAAAAACCTGTAATACATACAAAGGAAGAGAAACAAATCCAGAGCAATAAAGAAAGCTATCAAACTACAAGGGAAGAGAGCAAGGGAAGAAAAAACTAACAGAGAAGCATTATAAAAACAGCCAGAAAAGGGTGCCTGGCTGGCTCAGTCAGTAGAGCATATGACTCTGGATCTTGGGTCATGAGTTCAAGTCCCACACTGAGTGTGGAGCTCACTCACACACACACACACACACACACACACACACACACACACACACACACACCCCAGAAAAAAATTAACAAAATGGCAATAAGTAAAACCTATCAATAATTATTTTTTTAAGTCTACATTTATTTATTTATTTTGAGGCACAAAGAGAGCAAGTGAGTTGGCAGGGGGCACAGGAAGAGGGAGAGAAAGACTCTCAAGCAGGCACCACTCCTGACACAGGGCTCAATATCATGATCCTGAGATTATGACCTGAGCTGAAATCAAGAGTTGGGTGCTTAACTGAGCCACCCAGGCGTCCCAATAATTACTTTAAATGTAAAGGGACTAAATGCTCCAGTAAAAAAACTGAACAGATAAAAAACAAACCCATATACATGCTGGCTACAAGAGACTCACTACATACCTAAGGACACATAGACTGAAAGTGCAAGGTGGGAAAAACACGTACCATACAAATGGAAGTGAAAAAAATAGTAGGGGTAACAATACTTACTTCAGATTAAAAAAAAAGGGCTTTAAAACAAAGACTAGGGGTGACTGGGTGGCTCAGTCATTTAAGCAGCGGACTCTTGCTTTCAGCTCAGGTCATGATCTCAGGGTCGTGAGATCAAGCTCCGTGTTGGGCTCCACGCTCAGTGGGGAGTCTGCTGCAGGATTCTCTCTCTCTCTCTGCCCCTACTGCCGCTCGTCCTCTAAAATAAATTACCTTTTTTTATAAAAGATTTTATTTCCTTATTTGACACAAAGAGAGAGTACAAGAAGAGGGAGCAGCAGGCAGATGAAGAGGGACAAACAGACTCCTTGCTGAGCAGGGAGCCCGTCGCGGGGCTCCATCGCAGGACCCCAGGATCATGACTTGAGCCGAAGGCAGATGCTTAACCAACTGAGCCATCCAGGTGCCCCTAAAATAAATAATCTTTAAAAAAAAAAAATAAAACAAATGGGGCACCTGAGTGGCTCAGCTGGTTAAGCGTCTGCCTTCGGCTCAGGTCATGATCCCAGGGTGCTGGGATCAAGCCCCATGTTGGGCTCTCTGCTCAGAGGGGAGCCTGCTTCTCCCTCTCCCTCTGCTGCTCTTCCTGCTTGTGATCTCTCTCTCTGTCAAATAAATAAATCTTAAAAAAAAAAAAAAAGACTAGAACAGAAAAAAGAAGGGCATTAGGTCATGGCAAAAATATTAACCCATATACCCAACTCAGGAGCACCTATATACATAAAGCAACTTTTAACAGACATAAAAGGAAGAAGTGAAATTAATAGAGTAACAGCAGGGGACTTTAATACCCCACTTACATCAATGGATAGATCATCCTAACAGAACTTCAAGTCAGTAGCTTTGAATGACACAGTAGACCAGACGGATCCAACAGATATATACACAGATATTCCATCCCCAAACACCAGAATACACATTTTTTTTTCAAGTGCACATAGAACATTCTTCAGTGTAGATCATGTTAGGACACAAAACAAAACTCAATAAATTTAAGAAGCCTGCAATTATATCAAGTATCTTTTGCAACCACAACAGTCTTAAACTAGAAATCAATTACAGGACAATCAATTTCTACAGTATGAAACCAGAAATCCAATCTGGAGAAAATGCAAATACATGCAAGCTGAACAATAGGCTGCTCAACAAGTGGGCCAAACATGAAATCAAAAAGGACATTTAAAAAAAAATACGTGAAGATAAATGATACTGAAAACACAACTGTCTAAAATATGTGGGATTCAGCAAAAGCTGTTCTAGGAGAAAACTTTATAGCAATACAGGTCAACCTTAAGTAACAAGAAAAATCTCAAACGACTTAAACTTACACCTATAGGACCTAGAAGAAGAAGAAGTAATAAAACCCAGAGTTAGTATAAGGAAGGGAATAATACAGATTGAGTGGAAGTAAATGCAATACAGACTAAAAAACAAAAGTAAAGATCAACAAAGCCAAGAGCTGCATCTTTGAATGGATCAACAATTGATAAACTTTTAGCCAGGCTCATCAGGAAAAAAAAAAAAAAACAGAGAGGACTGAAATCAGAAGTAAAGGTTAAGAAATAACAATGGACACCAAGAAATACAAAGGACTGTCAGAGAATGTTAGGAAAAATTATATGCCAACAAATTGGACAACCTAGAAAAAATGGGTAAATTCCGAGATACGTACTATCTTTCAAAAGTCAATTAAGGAGAAATAGACAATTTGAACAGACCCATTACTAGTAATGAAATTCAATCAGCAATCCAAATACTTCCAACACAAATGAAAGCCCAGGCCCAGAAGGCCTTACAGGTGAATTCTAGCAAACATGTAAAAGAGAAGACCTATGCTTCTCAAACTATTCCAAAAAATAAAAGAGGAAAGAAAACTTCCAAATTCATTCTACAAGGCCTTCATCACCCCGATACTGAAATCCAGAGACATTACAAAAAGGAAAACTGCAGACCAGTATGTCAGCTCAACACAGATACAAAAATCCTCAATGAGATATTCGCAAACTTAATTCAACAATACATTTAAAAAATCATTCACCAAGATCAAGTAGGATTGATTCCAGGGATATAAAGGTGATTCAAAATTTATAAATCAATGAATGTGATACATCACATTAACAGGACAAAACATAAACACCATATAACCATCTCAATAGATGCAGAAAAAGCATTTGACAAAATACAACATGTATTCACGACAAAAACTCTCAAGAAAATGGGTTTAGAAAGAACATGCCTTAATATGATAAAGTCAATATTGGTATTGTTATTCATAATGGGCATGTAATAGTTTCATAATCACAACTGTCAAGAAGCCTAAGGAAGAATAAAGAGGTGACGCAGGTTGGGAATGCCTGGACATAAAATCTGTGAGACACAAGTACATGATCTACACAGGGTATCAAGAAAATTGTACCTTTCTTAACTTGCCGAGTCTTGTCGATTTTATTCATTTTTTAAAATGTGACTAAAAAAGTTATTTGGGGACCAAAAAGTTAGAATCTCTGATGTTGTATCTAAGAACATTTTCGTTTTAGGAGAATTTGCACCAAGGAGTAAAAAAAAATTCTTTAAGGAGTAAAAATTTAGTACTGTATGGTGACTAACATAATAAAAAAAAAATTATGAAAAAAGGAGTAAAGGGGCGCCTGGGTGGCTCAGTTGGTTGGGCAGCTGCCTCAGGCTCAGGTCATGATCTCAGGGTCCTGGGATTGAGCCCCGCATCGGGCTCCCTGCTCAATGGGGAGTCTGCTTCTCCCTCTGCTTGCCGTTCCCCCTGCTTGTACTCTCTCTCTCTCAAATAAAATTTTTTAAAAAGGAGGTAAAAATTTCATAAATATAATAAATCTGTCTTCCTATCCCATCAATATGCTAGTTTCCCAGAGCAAATACGAATTAGTCTTAGGATCAATTAGGTACAAAGAACACAAGTTTAGCTTCTGAAGAGCCACAACGGATGCACTATATTCACTCCTGCATTTGTGTTTATTCTCTAAAATACCCATGTTCCGGAGCACCTGGGTGGCTCAGTAGGTTAAAGCCTCTGCCTTCATCTCAGGTCATGATCTCAGGGTCCTGGGATCGAGCCCCGCATCGGGCTCCCTGCTCAGTGGGGAGCCTGCTTCCCCCTCTCTCTCTGCCTGCCTCTCTGCCTACTCATGATCTCTCTCTGTCAAATAAATAAATAAAATCTTTAAAAAAAATTTTTTTTAAATACCCATGTTCCTCTAATTATCAGCAAGCATGCTGTGTGTATATGTGTGTGTGTGTGTGTGTGTGTGTGTGTGTGTGTGTGTAGTGCCACACAAATTCTTATGACAGTGTTTTGTGTTTCTTTGAGTAGGGAGAAGTACCTGGAGTATTAATGCTTAAGGATTCTGTCCATGGAGGTGGACCAGCTGCTTGCTGTGTGATCTTCTACAAACTGCTTTATTTTACTGAAACTGAATCTCCTCATCTGTGAAATGTGGACGTTAACAGCACTCTACCTTGTTGGGTTGTTGTGAAGATCAAATGAATTACTGTATTTCAGGCACATAAAAGGGCTCCTAGTATCATCTAAATGCTCAAAACCTGTTAGCTATTATTATCATTATGTTATTTTTACTTTTAAAAATTATTAACATTACAGTACCTAGGAAGCAAACTTTAAACTGAAGGGAGAAATAGTTCTGCGAATGGTTGGAGACCTCAATATAACACTTGAAGTTATGGATAAAACATCTAGGCAGAAAATCAATACAGAAATAGAGAACTGGAACAACACTATCAGCCATCTATACTTAACAAAAGAACAGTCCATCCAACAACGCTGGGAAACGCAGCCTGCACAAGTGCATACAGAAACTTCTCTTGGAGAGATCATTTAGGCCAAACAGGTCTCAATAAATTTTAAGAGACTGAAATCATACAAAGTATCTTCTCTAACCCTAAGGGAATAAAATTAGAGATCACCTTAAAAAATGGAAAACTGGAAAATTCACAAGTATGTGGAAATGAAACAACACACTCTTAAACAACCAGTGCATGAAAGAAGAAATTGCGAAGGAAAATAGAAAATACTTAGAGATGAATAAAAAAGAAAATACAACTACCAAAGCTTTGGGGATGTAGTGACAGCAGTACTTAGAGGCAAAGTTCTAACTATAAAGGCCCGTGTTCAAAAAAACCCTGCAAAGATCTCAAATCAATAACCTAAATTTACACTTTGAGGAACCAGAAAAAGAAGAGCAGACTAAACGAAGAGCTAGCAGAGGGAAGGAAAGAGTAAAGACTGGAGCAGAGAGAAACAGAGAAAAAAATAAGAGAACCGATGAAACCAAAATTGGCTCTTTGGAAAGAAAAAACCTTTACATATAACGACAAAGGGAAAAAAAAGAGATAAAAGTACCTAAAAGAAGAAATTTAAAATGACACAGATGAAAAGATATTCCATGCTCATGGACTGTAAGAGTTAGTATTATTAAAATGTCCCTAACACCCAAAGCATTCTACACATTCAATGCAATCTCTATCAAAATACCAACAGTTTTCAAAGAACTAGAAGAAATGATCCTAAAATGTGTATGGGATCACAAAAGATCCCGAGTAGCCAAAGTAACCTTCAGAGGAACAAAGCTGGAAGCATCACAACCCCAGATTTCATGATCTACTACAAAGCTGTAGCCACGAGAACAGCATGATACCAGCACCAAAACACATGTATAGATCAATGGAGCAGAACAGAGGCCAGAAATAGACTCATGCTTATATGGTCAATTATTTTACAGCAAGGGAGGCAAGAATATACAGCGGGGAAGAGAGAGTGTTCAATAAATGGTGTTGGGAAAAGTGGACAGCTACATGCAAAACAATGAAAAGGGACCACTTTCTTACACATACACAAAAATAAACTCAAAACGGATTAAGACCTACATGTGAGACCTGAAACCATAAAGCTCCTAGAAGAAAATATAGGCAGTAATTATTGGACTTCGTCTGTAGAAACGGTTTTCTAGATATGTCTCCTCAGGAAAGGGAAATAAAAACAAACTATTGGGTCTACGCCAAAATTAAAAGCTTTTGCACAGTGAAGGAAACCATCAACAAAATGAAAAGGCAATTTACGACTTACGGAAGGAGTGAAGGTATTTGTAAATGATCTATCTGATAAGGGATTAATATCCAAAATATATAAAGAGCTCATACAACTCAACAACAAAAAGCGCAAATAATTGGGTACAAATGGTCAGAGGACCTGAACATTTTTCCAAGGAAGACATACACATGGCCAACAGACACATGAAAAGATGCTCAACATCACTCATCATCAGGGAAATGCAAATCAAAACCACAATGAGGTATTACCCTACACCTGTCAGAATGGCTAAAATAAAAAACACCAGAAATAACAAATGTTGGTAGGGATGTGGAGGGGGGAAAAACTATTCGCTGTCAATGGGAATGTAACTGGTACAGCACGATGGAAAACTGTATGGAGATTCCTCAAAAAATTAAAAGTAGTATTAGCAGATGATCCAGTAATTCCACCACTAGTATTTGCCTGAAGAAAAGGAAACCCCTAATTCGAAAAATTACATGCACCCCTATGTTTAGTGCACTGTTATGATTGTCAAAATATGGAAGTATCCAAATGTCTACTGACAGATGAATGGATATAGAAGACAATACATACATGAATGGATATAGAAGACAATACATATATGAATGGATATAGAATACATATATACACACACTCTAGAACATTCCTCAGTTATAAGGATGGACCTAGAGCATACAATGCTAAGTGAAACCTGTCAGATAAAGACAAATACCCTACAATTTCACTCTTACGTGGAGCTTAAGAAACAAAACAAAGGAAGAAACAAAGAAAAAAGGAGACAAACAGACTACAGATTAGAAACTGCTGGTTGCCAGAGGAGAGGTAGGTGGGGGGATGAGGAAAATAAAGAGGATTAAGAACACACAGTGATGAGCACTGTGCAATGTATAAAATTGTTGAATCATTACATTGCTGCTCAGCGGGGAGCTTGCTTCTCCCTCTCCCTCTGCTGTTCCCCCAGCTTGCGCTCTCCCTCTCTCTCTCAAATACATAAAATCTTTTTTAAAAATGGGCAAAAGACTTGAATAAAGTATTTAAAAACATTTTTTTTTATTAGGCTCCATGCCCAACGTTGGGCTTGAACTCACGACCCTGAGATTAAGAGTCGCATGCTCTACTGACAACCAGCCAGGTGCTCCTTCCCCTCCTTTTAAAAGATTTTATTTTTAAGTAATCTCTACACCCGAGGTGGGGCTTGGACTTACAACCCCCAGATCAAGAGTGAGACGCTCCACTGACTGAAAAAGCCAGGCAGCCTTTGAATAAAGTCTTTTTTAATGAAAATATACAAATGGCCAATAAGCACGTGAAAAGATATTCAACATTACTGATCATCAGGGAATGCAAATTAAAACTAGAGTGAAGATACAACCTTCAAACCTATTAAGATGACTATTTAAAGAAAAAAACAAATGGAAAACAACAAGTGCTGGCAAGGATATGGAGTCATTGGAACACTCATACTTTGCTGGTGGGAATGGACACTGATGCCGCTGCGTTCTGGGAAACGGTTTGGTGGCTCTTCAGAAAGCAAAACATAAAATTACCGTACGACCCACCAATTTCAGTCCCGGGTATATACTCAAAAGAATTGAAAAGAGGGGCACCTGGGCGGCTCAATTAAGCCTCCAACTTCAGCTCTGGTCATGATCTCAGGGTCCTGGGATCGAGCCCCGCATGGGGCTCTATGTTCAGTGAGGAGTCTGCTTGAGGATTCGCGCTCTCCCTCTGCCCCTCCCCCTGCTCATGTTTGCACATGTGCGCTCGCTCTAAGTAAAATCTTAAAAAAAAAAAAAAAGAATTGAAGAGAGACTCAGTTACTCGCGAACCAATGTTCACTGCAGCATTATTCATGGTGGCCAAAAGATGGAAACAACCCAAGTGTCCAGCAGCAGAGGAAGGGATCAATAAGATGTGGCGTATACAATGGACACTTCAGCCATTTTTTTTTTTTTTAAAGGAATCAAGTTCTGATACCTGTTACAACACTGATGAATCTTGGAAACATTATGCTAATTGAAATAAGCCAACAAAAGGACAAATATTGTATGGTCCCACTTAGATGAAATAATCTAGAATAGGCAAATTAGTAGAGACAGGAAGTAGATTACAAGTTACAGGGGCCTAGGGGAAAGGAGGAAATGGGAACTATTGCTTAATGATTACAGAGTCTCTGTTTTTTATTATTATTATTATTATTATTATTATTATTTTAAGTAGGCTCCATGCCCAACATGGCACTTGAATTCACGACCCCGACATTAAGAGTCACATGTTCCACTGAGGAGCCAGCCAGGCACCCCCCCCCACCCCCTCGAGTCTCTGTCTCATGGTGAAAATTTTGGGAAACAGAGGTGAGTGTTGCACAGCACCATCAATGTGATTCATGCCACTTAATTATACACTTAAAAATGGCTAACAAGGCATATTGTGTTTTATCTATTTTATCACCATAAGAAAGTGAAAAAATTAAACTTACAGGACATCTGTTTAAAAAATGCAAATAATCACATCCTACCCTCAGGATTTCTGATTGAGTAGATCTCGAGAGGGGCCCAGAATTTTCATTTTAGTAAGTCACTCTTCCCCCCAGTGATTCTGATACAGGGAGCCCGAAGACCTCCCACCGGAAAATACTGGTGTTTTTCCTCTGTTGTAAATAACACGTGGGGCCCTTCCTCCGGGGGTTCATAGCTTCAGCTCCTACAACTCAACTTGATTCTTACAAGGAAAGAAAACAAGCCTTTTATTAAAAAAAATTTTTTTTAAAGATTTGACAGAGAGAGAGACAGCGAGAGAGGGAACACAAGCAGGGGCAGAGGGAGAGAGGGAAGCAGACTTCCCGCTGAGCAGGGAGCCCAATGTTGGGCTCAATCCCAGGACCCTGGGATCATGACCTGAGCCGAAGGCAGGTGCTTAACAACTGAGCCACCCAGGCCCCCAAACTTTTTTATTTTTATACAAGAACTTCTTAACTTTATATCAAGTTCTATCTGTGCAAAACAGAGAGTGGCAAGGATTGGTCTCTTGAGGCCCTGCTCCTCTTCCCAGAGCCCGGCACTGTGGCCGCGGGATGCGCGCTCTCCAGAAAAGAAAAGGAGGCTTCTCAGCTGCAGGGCTTCTCCAAGTCTTTAACGTGCTAATTCACACCAAGACTTTGCAAAAGGTAGGGACGCAGGGATCTCTAAACACTTCGGAGCACGAGTCCTATTTGTTCCTGATTAGTACCTGCACAATCAGTGTTCCACGAATTACTCTCTGGGCCAAGCTGAACCCTGTAATGTGCACACATACGGGATTTCCAAGTGCACAGAGATTACTTCTGTCCCAGATCTTGTCAAACAGCACTTGGCATCTTTTCAATCTCTTCTCTGTTCCTTCTGCTATTACCAGAACTTGGAAATTTTATTTAACAGAGAGCCTTCCATTAAGGGACTGAATGCAATTCAGCTGCAGGCAATTCGCGTGAGATGTGGATGGCTGAGAAGAGAGAAATCTTGCAGCAGGCGTGGCTGATAGTTTCTAACATGTATGAATTCTTGCAGTGGCCACCTTCCAGACACCACCATTTACATACCAGCTGTGGGGAGAAGGGTATGAAAGCCAGACGCTTGCTTCAAAGTGTGCTGGACTTTCCTAATTTCTGGACCTCAGTTAATCTGGAAGATTATGGCAGACTCCCCAAACTTCTACTCCTCTGGCCCTTCCAAGGATGGCGTGAGCATCTAATTCCCTACACAAAATAACTCTGTTGGCCTGACTACAGTGGTTGCCATTTCCAGCTTCACTGGTACAATTTCAGAAATACCCATTTCAGATGATTTCACCTTTTATTATCTAGCATTTCTTTCTTTCCTGGCAAATTCAAGTTACTATGTCTAGCAATAAATATTTCAGGTGATACATTTCAAATTACTAAGAAAAGCACAATATATCTATAACCAAGCTTTGGTATAGTCCCAAATCAATTGATATCGTGATTTCTTTACATCACAAAAAGATTTCCTCTGTCCCTTAAAATTACTTTTGTCTTGATCCAGACGATGTCCCAAGTCCCAGCCAGACGAGTTGGCATACTACCCCCCATAAAAGGCTGAGTCAGCTCAGTGAAAATCTCCAATGTAAAACACAGTTCTTTAAAATATGGCTGGGGGGCACCTGGCTGGCTCAGCAGATAGGACATGTGACTCTCAACCTCAGGGTCTGGAGTTCAAGTCCCATGTTGGGCATGGAGACTACTTTAAAAAAATAAAATAAGAAAATATGGTCGGAATTACATCTAACCTTGTCTGTTACATCAAAAGGTAAAGCAAATGCTGCGTTCTAAATTGGCAAAATTTTTTTCCGTGAATTATTAGGTTTTTCTTCCTCCCCTTGAAAAATAAATGCACAGATAATACCAACATGTTTAAAGCTTCCATTATAGAAAACATTCTATGTAAAAATGAAAATGTGCTTCCCTAGGATCAGGTATATAATCATATTAGTGCTGTAGGTCTTGGCCTTGATGGTTCTCAACTTCTCTTTGACTTTGCTGGTCCCTATCACTAAGGTCTCAGCATGCCTACAAGGCAAATTTAAGATGTCTACAGGATAGATTATGAATTTAAAGTAAGATACTGGAAATCTTAGCTCTTTTCATCCATCCGTGTGGATGGGCTGCTTTGCCAAAATATTTGTATATACTTCAATTAAGCAGATATCAAGTAGTGAATATAATGATTATTTATATTGAAATACTAATCTGTAGGAGTATCGTTAGGTTTTAAACTGCCACATCATCTCTTAGAATAGCACAATTCTACAGAATTGAACGTCTTTTGATGTGACTTAAGGATTGTCACATTAATTATAGGCAACTGAATATAGAAGACATTTTGAGGATATATGAATTTAAAAAGAAGCAAAGGTTGCTCAACTAATAATTATGCACTTGGTTAAATTTAAAGCAGATGAAGTTTTAGCAAAACATGTTCTAACTACAGAAGGATTCCCTTGCATGAAAGAATTACCACCTTGTATATGATTAAAGGTTATCAGTCTTCTTCAGGAGAACCAGACGACATTATCTCAAAGACGAAATTATTTGACCAGCTGGTTTGCTCAACTGCAAATCGTGACTGAACTCAATACCATTATCAATATAAAATGTTATCATGGCATTAAACTATCTTTATATAAGATGGCCCAATTGTGGGCAGAAGTTGGGTGAGGGGACTGTACAGGATTTCATGGACTGTATGTACGGTTTTGCTACTTCCTGTGACTCCACAGTTACTCCAAAAATACAAACGTTTAAAAAAAAAAAGGTCCCAAAGGTTTGTAAAGACAGTTTAACTTAGGCACTCAAACCATAATCCTGCTCTCCAAAGTGATTCATTGAATGCAGCATACAGGGGCGCCTGGGTGGCTCAGTGGGTTAAAGCCTCTGCCCTTCGGCTCAGGTCATGATCTCAGGGTCCTGGGATCGAGCCCCGCATTGGGCTCTCTGCTCAGCAGGGTGCCTGCTTCCCCCTCTCTCTCTGCCTGCCTCTCTGCCTACTTGTGCTCTCTCTCTCAAATAAATAAATTAAAAAAAAATCTTTAAAAATAAAAAAAAATGCAGCACGCAGACTGGATCTTCTAGTTTTCACAATGTTGCTACAAACCCTCATTTTGAAAAGACTGCTCTGTAGCGCTGACTTATAAAAATCTGAATTAGAGCCAAGTGAACTTCATGTTAATACAATGGAATCATAAAAATTTTCATTCCCAGTTTTAAACCTAATTATGGAAATTTCCTCAGCAACGTACCAAAAGTAACTATTTCATTACTCTTGTCAGTCCTAGGAGTTTTTTAAAACTATAGTGCCAATCCAACCACTAAAAAGAAAGGATCATTATGTAACATGATAGAGGTGTTACTTGTCACTACAACAGCAATCATATTACTATATATGTGTATCGAAGTAACGTGATGTACACCTTCAATTTACAATGTCATATTTCAAATATATTCTATTTAAAAGTAAATTAATTTAAAAAGTTTACTTCTTAAAAAAATTATGGCATTAAAATTTCCATGTATTTGTGCTGCTGGGGATAGGAATCTTTGTCACAGCCTCATGTCAAACTATATTATAGGGGCGCCTGGGTGGCTCAGTGGGTTAAAGCCTCTGCCTTCGGCTCAGGTCATGATCTCAGGGTCCTGGGATCGAGCCCCGCATCGGGCTCTCTGCTCAGCAGGGAGCCTTGCTTCTCCCTCTCCCTTTGCCTGCCTCTCTGCCTACTTGTGATCTCTGTCAAATAAATAAATAAAATCTTTAAAAAAAAAAACAAACTACATTATAAAGCCTGTAGTAGTCACAACAGTATGGCACTGGCACAAATACAGACACACAGATCAATGCGACGGAACAGAGCACCCAGAAACAAATCCATGCATATATGGTCAATTAACACATGACAAGTGAGCCAATAACAAACAATGGAAAAAGGACAGTCTCTTTAATAAATGGTATTGGAGCACCAAGAACGCTAAGATACCTGGGAATAAATCTACCCAAAGAAGTAAAGGATCTGTACTCGAACTACAGAACACTCATGAAAGAAATTGAAGAAGACACAAAAAGGTGGAAAAGCATTCCATGCTCATGGATCGGAAGAATAAACATTGTTAAAATGTCTATACTGCCCAGAGCAATCTATACTTTCAATGCCATCCCGATCAGAATTCCACCGGCATTTTTCAAAGGGCTGGAACAAACAATCCTAAAATTTGTTTGGAACCAAAAAAGGCCCCGAATTGCTAAGGAAATGTTAAAAAAGAAAAACAAAGCTGGGGGCATCACATTGCCTGATTTCAAGCTCTA
>JAPYYM010002088.1:0-12687 GCA_028534135.1 Potos flavus
GTTCTCACCGCAGCCCGCCACAGGCGGTGCACACCCCAGCCACCGTCCCAGTGACCCCGAGAGGCCCTCAGTAGCCTCTGCACCCTCGCGCGACCAAAGCCGCGAGGTCTAGGAAACTGGTTTCTGGTGGCTGCCCGCGCCGCGACTGCTGTCCGGGCTCCTGGTCCGCGTGGTTGCGCTCAGGTTCCTGTCCCAAGCGGCCGCGTTCTCTCCGGCCTCTGGGCTGAGGGCGCCTCCGGTTCTCTCCCCCTCGCGCGGGGCACAGGGCGTGAGCCGATGGCGTTAACGAGGGCGGAGAACACAGCGCTCGTCCCGCCCGCCGCTCTTTGTGTCTGGAGGCCCCGACGCTGCGCTCTGGCAGCCTCCAGGCCGAGCAGCAGATTTCTAAAAGTTCCGATTTTGTGCTCCGCAGCTCTGCGGCTTGCTGGGAGCCGGCCCCTCCCCCCGAGATCTGTCTTCCCGTCGCTTCGGATTCACTTTTCCGCAAGTCCTACCTTCCGGAAAGTGGTCGATCCTCTGTTCTTAGAGTTGCTGTTCTTCTTCTCTTCTATCTCCTGCTAAGTTTGTAGTTGTTTAAA
The DNA here is from genome assembly GCA_028534135.1 of Potos flavus. NCBI lineage: Eukaryota > Metazoa > Chordata > Mammalia > Carnivora > Procyonidae > Potos > Potos flavus. Next base: position 579 of record JAPYYM010002088.1, read on the forward strand.
GTGGTTTGATAACTATCTAGCTGAACTTCTGGGATCAGTCACTATCTCCGCCTCCGCCTCCTACTTCTGCGCCTTGAGTCCTACTTCTTCTCCTTGAGTCCCGATTTGTGACCCAGTATGTGGTCTATTCTGGAGAAAAGTTCCATGTGCATTGGGAAGAATGAGTATTCTATTGTTTTAGAGCGGAAGGTTCTGTATATATCTATGAGGTCCATTTGGTCCAATGTGTCATTCAAAGCCCTTGCTTTTTTACTGATATTCTGTTTGGATGATCTGTTACTGAGAGTGGCATGTTAAGATCTCCTACAATTAATGTATTCATATCAATATGACTCTTTATTTTGATTAACAGTTGACTTATGTAGTTGGCAGCTCCTATATTGGGGACATAAATGTTTACAATTGTAAGATCTTCTTGGAGGGTAGACCCTTTAAGAATGATGTAGTGTCCTTCCTTATCTCCGACTACAGTCTATCTTAAAATCTAATTTATTCAATATGAGAATCGCTACTCCATCTTTCTTTTAAGGACTGTTGGCATGAAAGATAGTTCTCCATCCCTTCACATTCAGTCTGGATGTATCTTTAGGTTCCAAATATGTCAGTTGTAGACATCATATGGACAGGTCCTGTCATTTTATCCAGTCTGGGACCGTGTGCCATTGTATGGGAGCATTTAAGCCATTGATGCTGTGAGTGATTATTGAAAGATAGGTTTTTAGTGACATCATGTTGTCTCTGAAGTCCTTGTTTCTATAGATTGTAAATTTCTGTCCTATGTCACTCATGGGTTCTTTCTTCTTTTATAGGAGCCCCCTGATATTTCTTGTAGTGCTGTCTTAGTGGTCACATACTCTTTTAAACTTTGCCGATCTTGGAAGCTCTTTATCTTTCCATCCATTTTGAATGTGAGCCTTGCTGGATAAAGTATTCTTGGCTGCATGTTCTTTTCATTTAGTGCCCTGAATATGTCTTGCCAGTCCTTTCTGTCTTGCCAGGTACCTGTGGACAGGTCTGATGTTTTTCTGAAGGGTCTTCCTCTGTACATAAGTAATCTCTTCCCCTTAACTGCCCTAAGGACCTCTTGTCTAAAATTATAACTCGTGAATTTCACAGTGATGTGTCTAGATGTTTTTCTAGACTCACTGATCTTGGGGGGTGTCCTTTCTGCCTCTTTCAAACACTTGTTCCATTCCCCAGGTTGGGAAATTTTTTTTTTCCCCAAATACTTATTTCATTTTTTCAGTGTTACAAGACTCATTGTTTATGTACCACACCCAGTGCTCCATGCAATACGTGCCCTCCTCAATACCCACCACCAAGCTCGCCCATCCCCCCACCCCCTGCCCTCCAAAACTCTCAGTCCCTTGTTCTGAGTTCACAGTTTCTCATGGTCCTTCACCCCCCCGATTTCCTCCAATTCATCCCTCCCTTCCCTCTTACAATGTTCTCCATGATTTTCCTTATGCTCCACACGTAAGCGAGACCATATGATAATTGACTCTCTCTGCTTGGCTTATTTCACTCATCATAATCTCTTCCAGTCCAGTCCATGTTAAAATAAAAGTTGGGTATTCATCCTTTCTGATGGAGACATAATATTCCATTGTATATATGGACCATATCTTCTTGATCCATTCATCTGTTGAAGGGCATCTTGGCTCTTTCCACAGTTTGGCGATTGTGTCCATTGCTGCTATAAACATTGGGGTACATGTGGCCCTTCTTTGTACTGCATCTGCATCTTTGGGGTAAATACACAGTAGTGCAATTGCAGGGTCATAGGGTAACTCTGTTTTTAATTTTTTGAGGAATCTCCACACTGTTTTCCAAAGTGACTGCACCAACTTGCATTCCAACCAATAGTGGAAGAGGGTGGGAAAATTTTCATCCAGAATTTGTTCAGTTATATCTTCTACTCTTCTCTCTTTCTCCACCCGCTCAGGAATTCCAATAATTCTGATGTTGCAATGTTCCATGGCGTCATTTATTTCCGAAGTCTATTCTCATGGTTTCTAATCAGTTTGTTCCAGCCCTCCTCCTGACCTTTCTTCTCTACCATCTTGTCCTCTCGATCACTAATTCTATCCTCTTTCTCTGTTACCCTAGCTGTTAGACTATTTAGATTAGATTGGATCTCATTGATAGCATTTTTGACATCAGCCATACTGGTTCTCAGTTCTGCCTTTAGAGATTCTGTTTTACAAAAACTAATGTTTTTCTGCAACATCACCATTGCCTGGATAATTGTTACCCTGAATTCCCTTTCTGACATATTGTTTATATCCATATCCAGTAGTTCTGAGGGAGAGGGCGCAGTCTCTGTGTTTTTCCTCTTTTGGGTGGTGCTCCTCTTGGTCATTCTGATGAGAAGTGGTTGAGGGGATGTATAGCTGAATATATCAACCATGATCCGAGCAATTGTATCGTGGAATGTTGGGAGTAATTGGAATTATACCACCAAAAAGAAAGAAAAAAAAAAGAGAGAGAGAGATAAAAAGAGAAATCTCAGCCCAAATGAGCCCCCGAAGTAAGATTTATAAGGTATACAAACAGATACGAACAAACAAAAGACTGACAAGAGTAAATGACAAGAAAAAAATAACCCATCCAAAATGAATCCCAAGAATAATATTTATATAATACCAGAACAAAAACAAATACACAGAGACACTGACAGAAGAATAAGATGGGAGGGAGGTTGTAAATTCTCGATGTGGAAGAGGAAGGTTATTTCGGTTCCTCCTGGGTGTATCTTGTTATCTTTGTTAAAGGACACAATTTTCCACAGATACAGGGAAATTAAATCTAGTTTATATATAGGGGTAGTATTGCATAGGGAAAAAGGATTACCTTGGAGTTTACATCTATATGTATATTTAAAAAAAGGAAAAGAAAAAGAGAAGAAAAAGAGAGACATTGGTGTATGTATGAAAAAAGCTCAAGTTAAAAAGTCATTTTGGAATATGTTGTTTTAAACCCCTAGTTGTAATGGTAAGTAGGTTAAAAAGATTAAACAAACAATAATCGTGAGGATGAATTTAAAAAAAAGTTGTATGTATGAAATATACAGGTTTAGGGGCAATACCAGTAGCTTGATATATTGTTTTCCCCTGATGATGGGGTTTTACAGTTTTATGGGGACCCTGTGGTTATTGTCCTCTTGATTTTCATTTGTCTTCTGGGGGAGGGAACTGCTGAATTGTTTTCCAGTCAATCTTGCTGGGATTGAGTCGCCCTGCAGGCTACCTAGGGATTGGGCTCTGTGGATACCGGTTTTTCAGGCTTTTGCTCTCTGGAGGTTTTTGTTCTTTTGCGGCTTTTTTGCAGCTTTTTATGGCTTTTTGTGGCTTTTTGCAGCTTTTTGGAGGGTCTGAGCAAAGAATCTGCCTGTTTCCAGAACTCCTCCTTAGAGAAAAGCCTCATTCTGCTCCCCTCTGGGTGGTCCAGAACACACAGACTCCTCCTCTGCAGACACCACTGCACAATGCAGCCTCCTGCAGGTGATGCGCACCCCCAGCCACTGTCCTGGTGTTCACCCAAAGCCCCAGCTTGTCACTGCACCCCTGTGCCACTAAAACCATGAGTGATGTTGGTCCTGGGAGCCTGCTTCCTGTGGCTGCCATTGCCAGGACTGCTTTCTAGGGTGCAGGCCCACGCTGGGTGCGCTCAGACTTTTTGGAGGGTTGCAGAAGCCCACTGCTGGTGTGCACTGGCTCCCTCAGGTGTGGGCAGGAGTCCTTTCAGAACCTGCATCGGGTATGGGGGATCATCGGCTGGCATCCACACCCAGCTCCCTCAGTCTGGGCGGTGGTGCTCTCAGATCCCGAGTAGGGTCATGGAGGATTGCTGGCTGGCCCCCTCACCAAGCTCCCTCAGGTGAAGGTGGGAGTGCTCTTGGATCCTGAGTCAGGCCGTGGAGGATCGCTGCTGGCACCCGCATCATGCTCTCTCAGTTGCAGGCCTTATTGCGCCTGGCCCAAGCAGCAGTGTAGGGAGCGGAAAGCCACAGACACATGGACCACAGGCTGGAGGCTCCTCTGGATTTCCTCTGACATGGGTGGTTGCCGGCAGTGACTCCTGGGTCCGTGGGCTTAGGCCCGTGCCTGTGCCCACCCGAATCCACCAGTTGCCCTCAAGATCTTTTGCTCTTTTCAAGAGCTTTTAGCCAGAATCCAAGTTAATGCTGTTTCCCATTCACAGTGCACTTTCCTTTGGGGTATTACTCTCCTTGGGTCCCTTCTGGTGGCTCCCTCCCCCTTCTGTTTATCCTCCGATATCAGTCCGAGCTATCCCACTCCGCTTTACCTCTCCATTGCTGTCCTCTGCCCTCCTAGAGATCCAGAAGTGTATAATCATACATCTCAGGCTGATTTCTTGGGTGTTCAGAGTGTTCTGGTAGATATTTACGTCACTTTATGGGACCGGTTGAAACATGATCTCCTACTTCTCTGCCATCTTGCCTCCTCCCTTAACTGAAATTTCTTACCCACAATATTGTTTGACAGTTTTTACTGAAAATCAACTCAAACATTGGTTAAACAAGTTATTTTACATTTGAATTAAATTATATATATAATTTATATATTTATATTTATTATATAACACACACACACACATACACACACACACACCACACACAATATTACCTTATATATTACCAGTAAGGCAGTAAAGGAAATTTTAAAATAGGTCTTTTACTAAAAATGAAAGAAAGGAAGAAAAAGAAAGAAAGAATGAAAGAAAGAAAGAAAGAAAAAAGAAAGAAAGAAAGAAAGAATTTAATATTAGTAATATAATATTTTTATTTAAAGAAATAAATCAAGACTTAAGTGATATCCTGAGCCCTTGATATGGTGATTAAAGAATAAAACCATTGCAAAACTAAAGGTCATTCATAGATGATTTGGGTTTAAAAATGTATTTAATCAGTATATCAAAAAGACCTAAACCTTCAATGATCTTTAAAAAAAATTAGCAATGAAAATATTATATTTTTATAGATGTCTATTTGAATACATAGTATAAAAGAGAGAATTTGAAGAAAGATGACTAAATAGATTCCAGCTCTCAGAAATTTATGAATACAATAATTTTCATAATTATCCATAAATGGATGCTTTTGAAGGAACACAGGAGCCCAGAGGAAAAATTTCAGGACACTAATCAAGCAAAGAATCCAAGAATATACACGTGGAAGAGGACAAGATTAATAATTGCACTTTACTCATGACACTTTCCCCTAAGGGCATATCACTTAGAACGAAGAGACACCATTGGTTTGCAAACTATCCCATGGGAGAAAATAAGAGCAGAGTGAGGACTGGATTCCCCCATCTCACAGGATATTGCCCAAGAGGCATATATATGTCTTGTCTTACCAAATTACTGAGATGAGTGCTAAGAGTAGAGGAAAAGTTGGGGGAGCTCACAGCAACCATAACATAGACCTCAAAAACTAGCTACTGATTCTGCTAACTGGCTTGGGGACTCTGCCCATAAATTTTGAAGGGTAACTCACTTGCAGCCCTTTCAATGGGGTGATACATGCTCCAAAACTGTAGACACCTCCATGATAATGCATGTTAATTTCCACATATGATGCATATGCACATCAACAGATGGCATGCAAACCAGCTCAGATACCACAAGGACATCAGTGGCCAGCTTGACTCTGCAATTGAGAGAATGTATGCAATCTTGAACTCTGTAAGTCACTGCCCTGGGAAAAATAAATGAAAATATTCTAGCACCTAGTTTTATATGTGAGACTGAAAGAAGTCACACAATCCCTGACTTTCTTCTAATAATAATTAAAAAAAGGAGTGAGATGGGTGCATCTGTAGAAAATGACTGAGAGACTTTTTCTCTAACAGGGCCGACTAGTAAATATCTTTCTATCCTCAAGTCACTCATCAAAGACTGGAAAAGGAGAAATTTTCTTTAAATGTTAAACAGGAATTCAAGACTTTAAACACCATGAAATAGCATGAAAACATAAGCCCACAAAAGGAACAAAATAATCCTTCAGTGGTTGTCTTCAAGAAAATGAAGGTTGATGAATTACCTGCACATAATTCAAAATAATTATCTTAAAAGAACACAGACAACTAAACATATTCAGGAAATAAAAATGCATGACCAAAATGTAAAGTTCAAAAAAGATATTGAAACCGTTAAAAAAAACACACACACACCAAAATTTGGAGTGAATCAAATACTAAGTAGAGAACTTATGCAACTGATAGGATCAAACAGAAGAAAGAATAACTGAATCCAGAGATAGAGATCTTAAAATTACACAGTCAGAGAAACAAACAAAAGACTCAGTGTGAATTATGGCATAACATTGAATGAAATAGTATAAGTATTATGGAAGTCCCAGAAGGAAGAAACTTTCCAACCAAGAATATTTTACCTGACAGTGCTGTGTATCAGAAATAAATAAAAGATACACCTCCAGACAAACAAAAAAAGAGAGTTTATCACCACCAGGTCTGCCTTACAGGAAGTGCTAATGGAGTTCTTCAAGTTGGAACAAAAGTATGCTAAATAGCAACATAAAAACATATGAAGGGTGCCTAGGTGGCTCAGATGGTTAAGCGTCTGCCTTCAGCAGGTCATGATCTCCCTCTCCCTCTGCTGCTCCCTCTGCTTGTGCTCTCTCGCTATCTCTGTCAAATAAATAAAATCCTTTTTTTAAAAAAAGAAAGAAAACATATGAAAGTATGCAATATAGCTGTAAAAACTGTATATATTAAAATTCAGAATATTCTGGAGATATAATGTTGATGCACAAGTCACTTTTAACATGAGTGCTAAAGTTAAAACACAAAAGTATTAAGAACTATAGCTACAATACTCACTGATGTATAAACATATAAAAAGTCATAAATAGTGACAGTAATAACACAAAATGTAGATAAATGAAATGTAAAATATATTTTTGCATGCAATTAAGTTGTTATCAGGTAAAAATAGACTGTTTTATTCTAACATTATAACATTATGCCTTATAGTGATTAATAAGAAAATACCTATTTAGGTACAAAAAAAGATTAGGATAAAGTAATCAAAGTTTTCACACACACAAACACACACACACAGGATGAAAAAGAAAGACAGCAGGAGGAAAAAAGAGGGAAAGAAACTCCAAAGCACAAGGAAGAAAAAAACAATAACAGTGGAAAACATTTACCTTTCATTAATTACTTTAGACATAAATTGATTAAATTCTCTAATAAATAGACATGAAGTGGCTAAAAATTAAAAACATCCAACTATATGTTACCTATAAGAGGCTTATTTTTGCTTTAAGAGTATATGTAGGTTAAAGGGAAAGTATGGAAAAAGAAATATCATGCAAATGCTAACCAAAATAGAACAAAAAGCAATACTTATATCACACAAAATAGGCTTTAAATCAAGAACTGTCAAGAAGACGAAGTAATTAAATAATGATTAAGGGACCAATTTATCAAGTTGATGGAAGAATTGTAAATACATATGCACCACACATCAGAATACTAAAATATATAAAGCAAATAAAAACATAACTGAAGAAAATAAATAACAATTCAATAATAGGAGGAAACACCCCACTTTGAATGTAGAATAGGTCATCAAGACAGAATATCAATAAAGAAACAGAAAGAAACAGATGCCATTTTATCCAGGTAAATACACAGCATTAGAATTACTGGATTAATGATATTTCTATTTTTAATATTATGAGGAACCTCCACACTGTTTTCCAAAGTGGCTGCACCAATTTACATTCCCTCCAAAAGGGCTCGAGTGTTTCCTTCTCTACTCATCCTCATCCACACCTGCTATTTCTTGTCTTTTTGATATTAGTTATTCTGAATTTGTGAGATAATATCTCTATTGAATTCAAAAAGATATATGCCCTCCATGTTTGTGACAGCACTATTAACAATAGCCAGGATTTGGACGCAGTGTAAGTGTTCAATGATGGATGCAGAGATAACATATGATATAAAATCTTGTCACTCATGGCAACATGAATGGATCTAGAGAGCATCATGCTAAGTGAAAAAAGACAGAGAAAGTAAAATACCAAATTATCTCACTTATGTGTGAAATCGAGAGAGAGAATAAAAGTGAAAATACAACATACAAACACTTATGAGATGTAACAAAAATCATTCTAAAAAAGTTTATAGTGATGTATACCTGATTTTATTTATTTTTTGATCCTAAACACTTGCCATTTATTCCAGACAATTACAGTTTTATTTTATTTCTTGACTATAAATCATGCTTTCCGTTTTAAAATCCTAGAGTAAACACAGACTTGTCCATGAAGAGTATAAGAATCAACATGAACTAGGTATGAAAGAAAGAGAGTATAGATTTTGCTAATAAAATTTAAAATCTCATTTATCTAATTGAGCATAGACTAACACAAGTAGCTCTAGGAAGTATATCAAAGGGCCAAGATGCTTTTCTATAAAAACTAGCAGAAGCAGATAAACAATACCCAAGGCCAAACTAAATAGACATCAAACTTGAAAAAAAATTCACAAGATAAAATATACTAGGAAATTAAGTATATAGAAAAGTGTCTATGGCCTAAATGCTCCCATTAAATGTCACAGGGCCGCAGACTGGATAAAACGACAAGACCCATAATATGCTGTCAACAAGAGACACATTTGGAACATAAAGATACATCCAGACTGAAAGTGAAGGGTCGGAGAACCATCTTTCATGCCAACGGGCCTGAAAAGAAAGCTGGGGTAGCAATTCTCATATCAGATAAATTATATTTTAAGCTAAAGACTGTAGTCGGAGATAAGGAAGGACACTACATCATTCTTAAAGGATCTATCCTCCAAGAAGATCTAACAATTGTAAATATTTACACCCCAAGTATAGGAGCAGCCAAGTATATAAGCCTACTGTTAATCAAAATAAAGAGTCATATTGACATGGATTCATTAATTGTAGGGGATCTTAACATGTCACTCTCAATAACGGACAGATCATCCAAGCAGAAAATCAATAAAGAAACAAGAGCTTTGAATGACACGTTGGACCAAATGGACCTCATAGATATATACAGAACATTCCACCCTAAAACAACAGAACACTCATTCTTCTCAAGCGCACGTGGAACTTTCTCCAGAATAGACCACATAAAGGGTCACAAATCGGGACTCAACAGATACCAAATGATTGAGATGATTCCCTGCATATTCTCAGACCACAACGCTTTGAAACTGGAACTCAACCACAAGAAAAAGTTTGGAAGGAAGTCAAACACTTGGAGGCTAAAGACCAACCTGCTCAAGAATGTTTGGATCAACCAGGAAATCAGAGAACTTAAACAATTCATGGAAACCAATGAGAATGAAGACACATCGGTCCGAAACTTATGGGACACGGCAAAGGTGGTCCTAAGGGGGAAATACATACCATCCAAGCCTCACTCAAAAAAATTGAAAAATCCCGAATACACCAGCTCTCTTTACCCCTTAAAGATCTGGAAAATCAACAACAAATCAAGCCAACCCCATGCACAAGAAGGGAAATAATCAAGATTAGAGCAGTGATCAAGGTGTTAGAAACTAGAGAAACAGTAGAACACATCAACGAATCCAGAAGTTGGTTTTTTGAAAGAATCGATAAGATCAATAAACCACTAGCCAAACTAATCCAAAAGAAAAGAGAAAGGACCCAAATTAATAAAATTATGAATGAAAGGGGAGAGATCATGACTTCTATTCCCCAAGGAAGTAGAAACAATCATCTGAAATTATTATCAACAGTTATAGGCCAATAAGTTAAGCAACCTAGATGAAATGGATGCATTCCTGGAAAACTCTAAACTTCCAAGACTGAAACAGGAAGAAATTGACAACCCGAATAGACCAATATCTAGTAATTAGTTTGAAACAGTGATCAAAAAACTCCCAAAAAAGAAGAGCCCAGGATCTGATGGATTCCCTGGGGAATTCTGTAACCATCCCTCAGGACAATGTACTGCTTAAACTATAACCTATGAGAAATTATATTAGTTACTAAGCATGCTTAGATATAGACTTAAGAAAAACATTTACTGGCAGTGGGCCTCTGGGGGAGAGGACGATATAAGTCCTTGAAGCCAAGCAGCTGGGGATGCCTGGCTCGCTCATGGTGGAACACCGCCTGCTTCATGGAAGCCGAGCAGCTGGGAACGCCCGGCCCGCTCAGGGCAGAACGCCGCCTGTTTCATTTTTCCGTTATCTCCCCTTCCCCGGAGAGCACCTGCAGTTAGTTAGACAACCCTCTTGTTTGGGTTTGCTCACTATAGGTCGTGCGCTACGTGACCAGACATATTTTGTCCTTCTTCTTACTTATCTGCAAGACTCATGGTCAATGTGTAACCTACTCTGGCTTCTTTGTTTAGTTGTTACCTACCTTTTAATAAATATGAGACCGAGGAGTTGTTTGGGGTGACAGTCTTTTCTACTGTTGTCCCCTACTCCCTTTCTCTTGCAGCTGACTTGTTTGTGCCTCATTCTTCTCCCGTGCACCGTCAGGAGGTGGCAGAATTCTACCAAACATTCAGGAAGAAATAATACATATTCTCCTGAAACTGTTTCAAAAAATAGAAACAGAAGGAAAACTTCCAGACTCTTTCTATGAAGCCAGCATTACCCTGATCCCCAAAGCAGGCAAAGACCCCATCAAAAAGGAGAAATTCAGACCAATATCCTTGATGAATATGGATGCCAAAATTCTCAACAAGATCCTAGCTAATAGTATCCAACAACACATTCAAAAGATTATCCACCATAACCAGGTGGGATGTATCACTGGGATGCAAGTGTGGTTCAACATTCGCAAATCAATTAATGTAATAGAACAAATCAATAAGAGAAGAAGAACCACATGGTCCTCTCAATAGATACAGAAAAAGCACTTGACAAAATACAGCATCTGTTCCTGACTAAAACTCTTCAAAGTATAGGGATAAAGGGAACATTCCTCAACTTCATAAAATTTATCTATGAAAAGCCCACAGCGAATATCATTCTCAATGGGGAAAAGCTGACAGCCTTCCCTTTGAGATCAGGAACATGACAAGGATGCCCACTCTCGCCACTCTTGTTCAGCATAGTATTAGAATTCTTAGCAACAGCAATTAAACAAAACAAAAAAAAAAAGAAATAAAGAAATAAAAGGTATTCAAATTGGCAAAGACGAAGTCAAGCTCTCTCTCTTCACAGATGACATGGTACTTTATATGGAAAACCCAAAAGACTCCACCCCTAAATTACTAGAACTCATACAGCAATTCAGTAATGTGGCAGGATAAAAAAAAAATCAATGCACAGAAATCAGTTGCTTTCTCATACACTAACAACGAAAATATGTAAAGGGAAATTGGAGAATCAATTCCATTTACAAGCAGAGAGTCAGTTATCATACGGTTTCAATTATGTGTGGGGCATAAGGAAAAGCATGGAGGGCATTGGGAGAAAGAAAGGAAGGGTGAATTGGGGGAAATCAAAGAGGGAGATGAAGCATGAGAGACTGTGGACTCTGAGAAACAAACTGAGGGTTTTGGAGGGGAGGGGGTGGGGGGTTGGGTGAGCCTGGTGGTGTGCATTGAGGAGGGCACCTACTGCATGGAGCACTGGGTGTGGTGCATGAACACTGAATCTTGGAACATTGAAAAAATTAATAAAATTTTAAAGAAGGAAAAGAAACTTGTCTGACCTTCAAAAATGTTAATCAAAACAATCATGGGGTACTATTTATCACACTGGCCTGATTTTAAAAAATATCTTAAATATCCTACATGATTCAAGGAACTTGAAAAATAAGAATTAATAAAGCTGAAATTTAGCAGAAATAAACATTACAGTAGGTAAAAATGGAGTTAAGACTACAAAAACAAAATAGATAACCAACATAATAAGGAATTTTTTGAAAAGATGAACAGAATTGGAAAATCTTTATTTAGAATAAGGAAAAGAGAAAGGATGAAAATTAATGAAATTATTAATGAAAGGAATATTGCAAAAACTGATACAGCAGAATGAGAAATAGTCATAAGAAGCATCTATGAACAATTATATGCCACGAAATTGGCTAA
>JAPYYM010002089.1:0-12686 GCA_028534135.1 Potos flavus
ATGCTCAACAGATGAATGGATAAAGAAGATATGGTCCATATATACAATGGAATATTATGCCTCCATCAGAAAGGATGAATACCCAACTTTTGTTTTAACATGGACTGGACTGGAAGAGATTATGTTGAGTGAAATAAGTCAAGTGGAGAGAGTCAATTATCATATGGTCTCACTTACGTATGGAGCATAAGGAGTGTCAGACTCTTAGTTTCAACTCAGATCATGAGCTCAGAGTTGTGAGACTTCACTTGGTATGGAATTTGCTTGAGATAATCCATCTCCCTCTGCCCCTCCCCTCACTCACACTCACACTCTTTATCTCTCTCAAATAAAATAAACAAATTCAATCCTAAAAAAAAAAAAAAAAAATTGGGGAAAAAGGCTGACCCAAGTGACAGAAGATCATCAGCTGACATTAGTGAAGGATAGAAAGTGACAAAACACTAAATGTGTACAGTTGAGTTTTCGTTGTTGTATGGTTATTGTTGTTTTATCATTGTTATTATTTTTGGTTTGATTTTGTAAGTTTCTGTCGTTTTTTTTTTAAGATTTTATTTACTTGAGAGAGAGAAAGAGCAAGCACAAGTGGGAACTGAGGAAAAGGGAGAAGCAGACTCCTAGCTGAGCAGGGAACTCAACATGGAGTTCAGTTCCAGGACCCCATGATCATGATCTGAGCTAAAGCCAGACACTTAAGCATCTGAGCCACCCAGGCCCCCCTATGTGTTTGTTTTAATAAATCTTTTAATCTTAATAAAACTATTGTTTGGAAGTTACATAATGATGATAAAAAATGTATTTCCAATTGTCATGATGGGAAAAACAGCAGTGAATAGCCATGATAGCTTCAGGACAAGATATTTTCTTGTTAGAGAATCAGATTTTAGCTAAGAAGGAAGTAGAAGAATTTGGGATGAGGTTAAGGTTGTTTACATAGGAATGCAGTTCCAAGAACATAGTTGAAATATTTTGAAGGGAGAGAAGAAAACTAAGCTAGGAGGGATTGTTAAAGAACAGGTATCACAGAATATGTTCCCAAGAGTGCAATCTATAGGAGATAAGTAGGTAAGTTAGCTGTGATAGCTGGTTATCAAAGCAATCCAGCTTTCTTCTTCTGGGCACATGGCAGGATTTTGGTTTTCAATTCCTTTGAAGTTAGGTCTGTCCAACCGATTTGACTGGGTTAATGTAACATGAGGGAAAGTGACATGTGTCACTTCCTAGTGAACACTTTGGGAGTCAGTGTATGATTTGCTGTGTCTCTATCTCATTGTGGCATGGTAAATGACTAGGACCTCCTTGGCCATGCACACTGGACACAATGTGTAAAGAAAATTTCAAAATGTTGTGTTATATTACTGATATTTGGGGACGATTAATTCAGCAAGAACTAGTCTTCCTGGCAGAAACATGAACAAGGATACCAGGATGAGTTGTGATGTTCTCAGAGTTCTAAACACTGCAGAACTGTGGTAATAAAGCTACTTCAAAGAAGGCTCAGAGAATCAAATGTCAATGATCAGACAATGTTTATGGGCAGCTAGTTTGTAAGTTCTATAGATAGGTAGAGTACTAGGTTTCATGTCAACTTTTACCTTCTAACACAGTCTATGGTTCTGATAAATTGTGTGTGTAAAATAAATGAGTAAGGTCAGTGCATAACTTAGAAAATATGTATTTATGAAATCAGTCACTAAAACTACATATACATATATTTTATTTGTCTTACACACACACACCTTACACACACACACACACGCACAAATGTTTGTACAAGAATAGACAATTCTATGCTCATTTTTCCCTTTTTTTTTTTCCCCTTTTTTTTGAGAAGCTCTTCCCTGGGGAACAAAATCACAATTTCAAGAATTACAATTATGCATAGAACATCAGGTTATTTTTTATTAAATACAATTATTTATTAATAAATTTGGAGTGTAGTTGACATACAACTTATATTAGTTTCAGGTATATAACATAGTGATTAGACATTTCTATATACTAGAAAATGATCACCACAACTCTAGTTACTATTTATCATCATGCAAAGTTATTATAATATTATTGGCTATATTCCCTATGTTGTACTACTATATATCCCGTATTTATTTTATAACTGGAAGTTTGTATCTTTTAATCCCCTTCACATATTTCGTCCATCTCCCCACATGCCTCCCCTCTCACTCCTGCCACCAACCACCAGTTAGTTTTCTGTATTTATGAGTCCGGTTTTTTGTATTTGTTTGTTTAGATCCCACATGTAAGTGAAATCACATAGTATTTGTCTTCCTGTGTCTGAATTATTTCACTCAGCATCTTGGTCCATCAATGTAGCAAATGGCAAGATTTCTTTTTTCCTTAATGTTTACTTAACTTTATTTATTTTAATTAATATATAACGTAGTATTTGTTTCTAAAACATGATATATTAGTGGTTTTTAACATTCATAATTTATGAACATTTCATTATATATACATATATCACAACATAGTTATACATATAACTATATTAAAATAGGAAATATTTTTATAAATAAAAAGGTTATTCAATTTTCTCTTAGGAAATTAATATTTCATGTATTATTTCAATAAATTTTTGAAATAGGCCACATTTTTCTGTATTTTTCATGGTTTTTGGAATTCAAAAAAAAATTAAAAAATCTGTTTGATTATATTAGATAACCAAGTGATTTATTTTCTTCTGAACATTAGAGACTAGGACATTACTAGCACACAAAAAACAATGTAGTAAAATCACTCAAAAATTACCAAAGAAAGAATAGAGCTTTCCAATCTAAATGTTTACCTTTCCAGATAAAAGTCATTGTCTTATACCATGTTGTAACCCACCACCAGAACACAACAGAAAGTAGAATCTCAATAGATACTTGCTGCTAATGATAATGTCTTCTCAAATACCAATTTCCATGAATGTTGAGAGGAAGAAAACACATGATTTCTTTATGCCCCATGGTCTTTTAAAATCAAAGGACAGGGACACCTGGGTGGCTCAGTCAGTAAGTGTCCACCTCTTGATTTTGACACAGATCATGATCTCAGGGTCATGAGATCGAGTCCTGAGCCAGGCTCAGCACTAGGTGTGGAGCCTGCTTAAAATTCTTTCTCTCCACGGAGCACCTGGGTGGCTCAGTGGGTTAAAGCCTCTGCCTTTGGCTCAGGTCGTGATCTCAGGGTCCTAGGATCGAGCCCTGTGTTGGGCTCTCTGCTCAGCAGGGAGCCTGCTTCTTCCTCTCTCTCTGCCTGCCTCTCTGTCTACTTGTGATCTCTTTCTGTCAAATAAATAAATGAAGTCTTTAAAAAAAATTCTCTCTCTCCCTTTCCCTCTGCACCACTTGTGTGCTCTCTCCCTCTCTAAAAAATAAATTAATATAATATACGAAAAGCATACTAGTTAAAATCAAATGATAAATCTCCTGTAGTTCACAAAGCAACAACAAAAACAAAAACTATGCACTACTTGATCTTTTATTACCATAAAAAGGTTAGGTATTTGGTGATATTGACTATTGCTAGCTACAAGAACAGGGAAAAGTATAATGTAGGTGTTATGGTCTCATGAACTATGTTTTAAAAATGTCTTTATGCCTTTAGCATGATTTATTTTAGGCCCATTTTATTTTCTTTCATTCTTGCTTTTATTCTTGTTAATTTTCAAATCAATAATATAAAACAAAATATTCTGTGCAAAGTAAGGACATTAATGTTCTGTATAATATATACAAATATATCAATATCAATAGTTATAGACATAGCTATAGCTATGTGTTTGTGTAAGACCCCTCTTTTATGTATGATGACATTACAGTTGTCAATAAGGGTACAGTGTAGAGAGACAGAGGTCAGGGTCTTTGTTGTCCAAGTTGGAAATGTTAAAACCAGTGATCTCTTCCTTCATGAATGTATTTCTCCATTTCTAAGTGTTTACTCATTGGACTTAATATCATATACTTAGAGATGCTATATAGGTCAAAAGAGTGAATAGTTTAACTCTTCTCTATGGTGAAAGAGATTAACTTATTCTAAGGTACAGAGTTTTAAAGATAGGTTGGGAATTTATTGAGTCTTTTACTAGGAAAGCACACAGGTAAAATTCCATAACCAGTTAGTGAGCTGAGAGAAATTCAGACAGGTGAGTGGATTCAATAGCCTCAAACTGAAATCCATTAATTTATTCTAGTTAACAGAACACTATAGCACTGAATTAAATAACTATGTACTGCTTGCCTGAAAATTTGCATTTGATATTAATAGGAGTTTTATGCTTTAAAAAAGATTGAGTGTCTTTCAGTTAACTACCGGATACATAAATCACCAATAATGGTTTACCAGGGAAGCTGAGGAGCTTGACATATGTTCTTGTACAGCTCACTTGCAAAACTTGGTGAATACACTCATCATATTATTAATTAGGTACAAACAGGGACAAATTAAGCATCACATATGGCAATCAGTCCATTGGAAATTGAGTGTGAAATAAAGATGTTTCATTTCATCAAGAAATTAGAAGGCAATTGTATGCGGCTGGGTCAAGGTTATAATTTATGTTTACATCATTCACATTGTTTTGTCTATTTTCAAACTGGAGACTGTCATGGTAATTCAAATTTTTTTAAAAAGGTATTTTATAATAATTAAAATAGTTCCTACAAAATAATGAGTGTGATAAGAAGACATCTTGCTAAATTTCCCTCTCTGGGTAGATTTTTTTTAATGGTCAGAAGAAATATGAACTCTTATCTCCCATTTTCAGCTAACTCTTACCTCTTGCCTTACAGCTTTCTGATACTACAAATCGAATAGCATATCCACATTGTCAGAAGACAGACTTGAAAGGGATTTCATATGGTGAAATCAGTTAGATAACTCTTGAGGACAAAATGGCAACGTAAAAATATCCTCTGGCAGCTTTGCCAGTATACAACAAATCTAGGTCATTCTATTCAGCAGGAAAAGTTATTAGAAGAACTCCTCTCTTATTTTCTCCACAAGAAAAGAAACCCCACAAAATCAAATGACCTGTGCCTTTTCTTTTGGGGGAAATAGCATGCTCTAGACATTCTGGTAAGTATATGTACACTATTACCAAGATTACAAAAATCTGAAGATCAAAACTTGTTACAAAATAACATAATTAAATAAAACCAAGTGTTTCAAGCATCTAGCACTTAACTAATACATGCCAAAGTGCTTGACGAAATTTTCAAAGAATGTAAGTAAAGCCAACTCCAGCTCTTGAAGCTTATTGGGATGAGTTTTTGCATATATTCTCATGTTTTGATACATAAATATGTTATATGTACTTGTAGAACAGTGGTGTGTGTGCTCATGTGCTCATAGATATAATATTTAGAAGAAAGATCAGACGTAAAGGAAAGGTTCAGCTAATACATGGCTGAACTAGCTAAAGACTTAACTATTTCTGACTTACTCCAATGCAAACTCCTCCTGTTGCTTCTCCATGAACTGTGAACATAGAAGAAGAGTTCTATTTTGGAACTCAAACACTAAGGGGTCCCAGAAGCAATTATTCTTTGTGAATCACTGCCAGGGCCAACATCTGCAAAATCTCTTGGCAGTAAAATGTGGGACTCTGAATACAGAGCCATTAGCTATGTGGCTCTGGACATTTACAAGATCCTCCTCAGCTGAGCTTAGATATGGTAATTCTAAATTTATGCAAAGATTATGAGAGGGCCTTTTACATTAAAAGCTGAGAAAAGCTGTTTTCTTTCTTTTAACCTGTCACCACCTGATGCAATTTGCAAACACTTGAACTTTCTGGTGAAATAAAGTACATGATGACTTACCTATTCCAGAACGTTTGAAATCTGTGCCTGTTAAAGGTAATAGCAAGAAAGGTGACTCCAAATTCTATAAGAAAAGATTGATTCAATGAGAGAATCTTATAAGCGTGAGGGCACAAACATGTAACCAGCTGAGAAATACAAACTCAACCTGGACAATCATGTTTTAGTTTAGATTTATTAGCTATATCTATATATCCAAGACTATTTCAGGCAATTTTTAGGTTTTTCAGTGCAAGAACACTCAACCTGGATTAATTTTAGCACAGTGAAATTGAACAAAATGTAAAAATTGAAACTTTTTAAGAATATGTAAATACAAGTATTGTTTTATACTATAAATATACCAGCCTTCATCTAAAAAGAGCATTTACCAAAAGAGGATCTAAGTGTTTAGTCATAATTGTTATTAATTAACCATAATTTTTATTCTGTGAGGGATCCCATAAATAAGGATAGAATATGAAATACTAATTTAGAATCAAAATTTTTTGATTAAATACCCCTCTTACAGCCAAACACCTGTTTCATGGTTGTTGCATGTATAATTAACGCATCCTAATGAACATGCTTCATCAAAATCTCTCTGTGGTTTCAAAATACAATTGGAGTGGTAGGTATCACACATACAACATTTAAGAAATATACAGTAATATTTTAAAAGTATATCTTATGGGATTTTAGTTCAAAAGACACTATACCTGAACTGACAAAATTTTCTAATGAATTACATTATAATTACTATGATTTACCACTGCATATCAATGTATACAGAGACTCATCAATTTTGTGGCCAGCCCCAATTTTCCTGAAGGCATGCGTAATTCCTGCTTGCCTTGGTATATTAGGTATCAATGACAAATCAGCCGTCCCAAGCAACACTTCTAGCTCGGTCACTCTCCCACTGCTCCCATTTCAGTCTTTTCTCAGGCATGTTCTGCAATCATAATGAAGGCATTTATCCTCTTGCAAGCAAGGGAGACTTTAACCCTTTAATAAAAACAAGTGGAAATAATTATGAGAAAAAAATACTTTGTAACTCCCAATATTTTTCAAGTACACTTCTCTGTACAACAAATAGAAATAAAAAGAGTGGGGGAGGAGTTAAGATGGTGGAGGAGTAGGGGACTCTAAGTTCATCTGGTCCCTGGAATTCAGCTAGATAGTTGTCAAATCATTTTGAATACCTGTGAAATCAATCAGAGATCTGAGAAAAGAAACACTGCAATTCTACAAATAGAAAGGCAGCCACTTTTTTGGAAGGTAGGAGGTGCAGAGACTTGAATCTAGGGCAATATATTAGTGGATACAGCAGAGGAGAGGGAGCCAACTTAAGGAGGTTACTGCAAAGTATTATAAGCAGCAGATTACAAAATTGGAACTTTTAGAAATTTGCTATAGTGGGGCACATCCCTGGCTTAAAGGTGCTCAGGTGGCAAAGCATGGCAGAATCCCAAGTGAGACAGCATGGTCCTAGGATCCCCGGGGTTACAAGAAGAATGGGGGTGTATGAGTGTGGCAGAGTTCCTAGGCATTAGAGTGGGGAAGCTAGCTGAAAACAGTGAGTCTAGGCACTGGCTTTCTGGTCTGGGTTGCCATAAACTGAACTGCTGCATGGTCATGCAACTGCTCTCCCGGTAGGTGTCCAGCAAAAGCCAGAAACCTGCCTGACACACCCCTCCTTCCCCCCAGGAGAAACAGCGCCAGTCCACATCACAGAAGGCTGTAAAATCTGTAGGCCTGAAACTAAATTGTGTGCCTGAGATAAAAATGCTCAATCCCAGGTTGGGTGAACACAGAGTACAGATGGAAACAGGGAGAGGGAGTCAAGAGTGATTGCTTTTCTGTGAGGGCTCACTGAAGAGTAGGGGGCACGAACTTTCAGCTCTGGTGCTAGAGAGTGGGGCGCCACCATTTTCATCCTGAACATCAGTGATAAAAGCCTTTAGGGAGCAAAACAGTGCCACATAGTGGAATCCTGAGCTGCTTACCCTGAGCCCAGCCCTCCTGGCAAGGGAGACATGTTTTCACAAAGGCAGGGGCACATAAGAAGCAGCACAACAAGCGCCTCCCCCAGAAGACCACCAGGAACAACCAGCTAGCACCAAGTTTACTGATCATAGAGAACTGCAAAGATTCTGCTCTTGGGGAAAGAATACATAGCATTGTGTCTGTGTGTGTGTGTGTGTATGTGTGTTATTCTTTAGTCTTTCAGTATTACTTTTCAGCTATTTTCTTATTTTTTCAATTCTTTTGAGAATTTTTATTTTAATATATACATCATACATATGTTTTATTTTAGATGTTCCATTGTATTTTATTATATATATATATATATATATATATATATATATATATATATATATATATGATGTTTTTCTTTCTTTCCTATTTGGGATCTAGATTCTCTTAACAATCAGACAAAAACCTACCCAGGATCTAGTTTTTTTGTTTTGTTCTGTTTTGTTTCCTGTTTGATTTCTTCTTTCTTTTTTCTTTTTTTCTGGTCTGTCTTGTTTTTTATTTTTCTGTTGTTATTGTTATCCTTTTTCTTTCTTTTTTCTATTCTTTTCTAGACAAAATGACAGGACAGAGAAATTCACACCAAGTGAAAGAACAGGAGGTAGTACTCACTGCCAGAGATTTAATCAAAATGGATATAAGTTCAATGTCTGAACTAGAATTTAAAACAATTATAAAGATACCAGCTGGACTTGAAAAAAGCACTAAAATAACTAAAATCTAGTCAGACTGCAATTAAAAATGTAATTACCAAGATGCAGTCCCAAATGAAGTCTTTAAAAGTGAGGGTGAATGAGGCAGAAGAGAGATTCAATAATATAGAAGAAAAAATGATGGAAAATAAGGAGCTGAAGAGACAAAGACAACTACTGGATCATACAGGGAAACCTCAAGAACTCAGCCAATCTATAAAGTGAAATAATATCTGAATAATAGGGGTCCCAGAAGAACAGAGGGAGAGAGGGGCAAAAGGTTTATTTGAACAAATTATAGCTGAGAATTTCCCTAATCTGGGGAATGAAACAGGCATTCAAATCCAGGAGGACATAGGGTATCAGACAGGATTAAAAAAAAAAAAAAAATCCATCCATCAATAGTTACTTTGAATGTAAATGTGCTGAATGCCCCAATAGAAAGGCACAGAGTATCAGATTAGATAAAAAAACAAGACCCCCCACCCAAAAAAAGACCCTATCGATATGCTGTCTGCAAGAGACTCTTTTTTGGACCCAAAGACACCTCCAGATTGAAAGTGAGAGGGTGGAGAACCATTTATTATGCTAATGAACATCAGAAGAAAGCTAGGGTAATAATTCTTATATCAGACAAAGTAGATTTTATGCCAAAGACTGCAATAAGAAATGAAGAAGGACACTATATCTAATAAAAGGGTCTATCCAAAAAGAAGATCAAACAATTATAAATATTTATGCCCCTAACCTGGGAGGAGCCAAATATATAAGCAGCCAAATATATAAGTCAATTAATAACAAAATTAAAGAAACACACTGATAAATAAGACAATAATAGTAAGGGACTTCAACACTCAAATCACAGCAATGGACAGATCATCTAAGCAGAAGATCAACAAGGGAAAAAGGGCTTCGGATGACACATTGGACCAGATGGACTTCACAGATATATTCAGAGCATTTCATCCTAAAGCAACAGAATACACATTCTTCTCAAGTGTACATGGAACATTTTCAGAAGAGATCACATACTGGGTCACAAATCAGATCTCAACTGGTACAAAAGACTGAGATTATACCATGCATATTTTCAGGTCACAATGCTTTAAAACTAGAACTCAATCACAAGAGAAAATTTGGAAGTAACACAAATACATGGAACTTAAAGGACATCCTACTAAAGAATGAATGGGTCAACCAGGAAATTAAAGAACTAAAAAGAAATATGGAAACAAATAAAAATGAAAACGTGACAGTTCAGAATCTTTGGGATGAAGCAAAGGCAGTGCTAAGAGGGAAGAATATAGCAATACAGGACTTTTTTAAAAAAATAAAAAGTCTCAAATACACAAACTAACCTTATACCTAAAGGAACTGGAGAAAGAATGGCAAATAAAACCTAAATTCAGCAGGAGAATGATAATAATAAAGATTAGAGCAGAAATAAATGATATAGAAATCAAAAAAAAAAAAACAACAAAACAGTAGAACAGATCAATGAAACTAGGAGTTGTTTGAAAGAATAAGATTGATAAACTCTTAGCCAGACTTATCAAAAAGAAAAAAGATCGAAATAAATAAAAACATGAATGAAAGAGGAAAGATCACAACCAACATTGAAGAAATACAAACAATTATAATAATATGAGCAAGTATATGCCAAAAAATTAGGCAATTTGGAAGAAGTAGATGAATTCCTAGAAACACATAAATGACCAAAACTGAAATAGGAAGAAATAGAAAACCTGAACAAACCCATAATCAGCAAAGAAATTGAATCAGTAATCAAAAATCTCCCAACAGGGCACCTGGGTGGCTCAGTTGGTTAAGCGACTGCCTTTGGCTCAGGTCATGATCCTGGGGTCCTGGGATCGAGTCCTGCATCGGGCTCCCAGCTCCACTGGGAGTCTGCTTCTCTCTCTGAACTTCTCCTCTCTCATGCTCTCTCTCACTCTCTCTCTCCCCTCAAATAAATAAATAAAAATCTTTAAAAAAAAAAAAATCTCCCAACAAACAAGAGTCAATGGCCAGATGGCCTCCCAGAGGAATCCTACCAAACATTAAAGAAGGATTAATGCTTATTCTTCTGAAACTGTTTCAAAAAAATAGAAATGGAGGGAAAACTTCTAAACTCATCCTATGAGGCCAGTATTACCTTGATCCCAAAACCAAAGAAAGAGGCCACTAAAAAGGAGAATTACGGAACAATATCCTTGATGAACTGGATGTAAAAATTCTCACCAAGATATTAGTTAATAGGCTCCAACAGTACATTAAAAGTATCATTCACCATGATCAAGTGGAATTTATTCTTGGGCTGCAAGGGTGGTTCAACATCCACAAATCAATCAATGTGATAAACCACATTAATAAAAGAAAGGACAAAAACCACATCATCCTCTCAATAGATGCAGAACAAAAACATCTGACAAAATACAGCATCATTTACTGATAAAAATTTTCCCACAGTGTAGAGATAGAAGGTACATACCTCAATATCATAAAAGCCATATATAAAAAAACAAACAGCAACAATAATAACAACAACAACAACAACAAAAACATACAGTGTTTTTCCCTTAACAGGGAGCTTTTGTCTTAATATCAGAGTAAGAGAGCTTTTCTCTTAATGTCAGGAACATAACAGGGATGTCCATTCTCACCACTGTTGTTCATCATAGTATTGGAATTCCTACCTTCATAAGTCAGACAACAAAAAGAAATAAAAGGCATCCAAATCAGCAAAGAAGAAGTCAAGAAGTCAAGCTTTCACTCTTCCCATGATACACTGTGTATAAAACCAAAAGGACACCACCAAAAATTGCTAGAACTGATACAGGAATTCAGCAAAGTCACAGTATACAAAACCAAAGCATATATGTCAGTTGCATTTCTATACACTAACAATAAGGCTTAAGAAAGAGAAATCAAGGAATCAATCGCATTTACAATTGCACCAAAAACCTTAAGATACCTAGGAATAAACCTAACCAAAAAGGTAAAAGATATGTACTCTGAAAATTATAAAAGCCTTATGAGTAAAATCAAGGAAGATCAAGAAATAGAAAAACATCCCATGCTCATAGATTGGAAGAACAAATATTATTGGAGAAAGAACAGCAAATAAAGCCTAAACCCAGCAAAAGAAGAGAAATAATAAAGATCAGAGCCGAAATCAATGAAATACAAACCAAAAGAACAGTAGAACAGATCAATGAAACTAGGAGCTGGTTCTTTGAAAGAATTAATAAGATTGATAAAACCCTGGCAAGACTTATTTAAAAGAAAAGAGAAAGGACCCAAATTAATAAAATCATGAATAAAAGAGGAGAGATCATAACCAACACCAAAGAAATACAAACAATTATAAGAACACGTTATGAGCAACTATATGCCAGAAAATTAAACAATCTGGAAGAAATGGATGCATTCCTAGAGCATATAAACTACCGAAACTGAACCAGGAAGAAATAGAAAACTTGAACAGATGCATAACCAGTAAGAAAATTGAAACAGTAGTCAAAAATCTCCCAACAAACAAGAGTGCAAGGCCAGAGAGCTTCCCAGGGAAATTCTATCAAACATTTAAAGAAGAACTAATACCTACTTTCCTGAAATTGTTCCAAAAAATAGAAATGGGAGGAAAGCTTCCAAATTCATTTTATGAGGCCAGCATCACCTTGATCCCAAAACCTGACAAAGACCCCATCAAAAAGGAGAATTACAGACCAAATCCCTGATGAACATGGATGTAAAAATTCCCACCCAAATACTAGTCAATAGGATCCAACAGTACATTAAAAGGATTATTCACCAGGACCAAGTGGGATTTATTCCTGGGCTGCAAGGTTGGTTCAACATCTGCAAATCAATCAATGTGATACAATACACTAATAAAAGAAAAAACAAGAAACATACGATACTCTCAATAGATGCAGATAAAGCATTTGACAAAGTACACAATTCTTTCTTGATCAAAACTCTTCACAGTGTAGGGATGGAGGGTACAGACCTCAATATCATAAAAGCCATCTATGAAAAACCCACAGTGAATATCATTCTCAATGGGGAAAAACTGAGAGCTTTTCCTCTAAGGTCAGGAACATGGCAGGGATGTCCACTATCACCACTGCTAGGACTAGAAATC
>JAPYYM010000209.1:0-14984 GCA_028534135.1 Potos flavus
AGACTGTGGACTCTGAGCAACAAACTGAAGGTTTTGGAGGGGAAGGGGTGGGGGATTGGTCGAGCCTGGTGGTGGGTATTGAGGAGGGCACGTATTGCATGGAGCACTGGGTGTGGTACATAAACAATGAATCTTGTAACACTGAAAAAGTAAAATAAAAGTATTTGGGGGAAAAATCAGATATTTATTTTGGAGGCATCTCTATAAATCCTATTCCAATCCCTTCCCCCCCCCACACACAAATAAAACCCTTAAAATTATTTGTACCATAGAAAAGGATTTTTTTATAACCAAGGTGTGACAAAGACATTTCTAACTATAATGCATAATACAGAAGCCATAGAAGAAAATATTGACAAAATTGGTTTCTTCAAAACAATAAAAAATCATGGTGGGAAGTGGTGGGGCCGACTGGCCATTAGGGCAGCTCGCTCAGGAATTGCCTCATGCAGCCTGATGGATGTCCCTGTTGTAGTGCTGCTCAGGTTTGGGCTGCCCTGGAGGCCAGTGATGCTCCATGGATGCCCCTGAGGAGCCGCTGCAGCCAATGACCTACACTATGGAAAACAAACCCATTGTCACCTGTGCTGGAGATCAGAATTGATTTACCTCTATCTATCCAATACTTTCCCAGCAGCTTCCAAGAGAACAGATGGAATGGAGAAGGTACTATGGCTGGGCTTCAAAGTTGATTCACCTAGAATCTAACTTTATTCAATTCAAAGAGAAACTGCTACTCAAAGAAGGAAACAAAGTCTCTCTTACTTTCTCCTTTCTTCATATGTATTGGATGGAATGCTGTGATACTGATGTGTAAGGCTACAGTAAAAGACTTCACCAAGTGGCAGAATGTTGTGAAAGATCATAGCTCTGTGGACTGGCTAATAGTGGTGGTTGAAAACTGAATGGGAAGAAATCAGAGAGAGAGACAAACCATGAGAGACTCTTGACTCTGGGAAACAAACTGAGGGTTGTGGAAAGGGAGGTAGGTGGGGGGATGGGGTGACTGGGTGATAGGCATTAAGGAAGAAGGCACATGATGTAATGAGCACTGGGTATTGTATGCAGCTAATGAATCATTGAACGCTACATCAAAAACTGGAGATGTACTATATGTTGGTTAATTGAATTTAAATAAAATAAAATTTAAAAAAAGAAAATGATGCAAGAAAAAAAGACAAAAAACAAAACCAACATCCTTTCCCGAACTTCTATTGTGGACAAAATAAGAAATGATTTTTGTAATAAAAAAAGTGACAGGTGTGTCATGCTCTCCAACCTCTTAAAGGACTCTTCTTGAACTCAGGAATCCTTGGAATATCTTCCTTACCAAACTCAGGACATTGCTTCCTATGTCTTTTACCAAAAACCTAGGCAAGTTTGAGAATGACCTGAGAATCTTGAGGGAGAAGAGGACTGAGCCAGGCTGGAGCTTTTGTGAGTATTTCATGGTTCAGGAGGAACTTGCCTTTGTATTTGATATGCTGCAGCAATTTGAAGATGCCCTGGTACAATATAATGAACTGGATATCCTGTTTTCTCAGTATGTTGTCAGCTTTGGTTTTGGAGATGGTGCCAACTGGCTCACTTTTTTCTGCCAGCCAGTGAAAAGCTGGAATAGGTTGATCCTCCAAAAGCCCATAGACATGGGAAAGTGTGAATTGATACAGAGGCAAGAAGTCACCCTGTTAGATCTGTGCATTTACTTGTTTTCTAACCAGTGTACCTTACTCCTCTTCCTGTAGAGCCTGTGGGAGGTGGCTCAGCATGCCCTAGAGCTGCTTCACAACTATGTGTAGGAACTGATGCTCTTAGAAGTCTGTTCCACCTGGTGCTCTGGACTGCTGTCTTGGAGGTACTTCAAAGGATAGAATGTTGTGACTGGGCAGAGATAGACTCAAACATTGCTCACACTGTGGGTTTATGGAGCTATGCTACAGAAAACTAAAGTCCTTGGGCTATCTGTGTGGACTTGTGTCAGAAAAAGGACCTAACTCAGAGGACCTTAACAAGGTAGTTGATCTTTCGGCAGGTTTGGGAGCTGAGTGACCTGAAACAGCCAACACAGCTCAGAGTCCTTATAAGCAACTCAAAGAAACATTTTCATCAGCAGAAGCTTTTGAAAAACACTACTTAGATCTGTCCCATGCTGCCATCAAAATGCACACTAGCATTGGGATGATCCTGTCTGTTAATTTCATTGGAAAGGATCCTGCAGAGTTTTACATGTAATTGATTTTGAACTTTTCTTTGAATTTCAAACATTTCATACATGTAGTAAAAGAAGGCTTGTTATGCATGGGATTAATATGAAGTATAAATAAATTTGTAGAATGAAAAATGTAGAATCTTTCAACCAATCATCATTTTTTTTTTCAATTTCTTCTGAAAACTAGATGGAGAGATTTTCACCTTGCTACCCTTAATCCTTGTTATTGATCATTGTGTTTCTTTTATTTAATTAAATTAATGTAGTGTACTTCTATTATATATGCAGGTGACATATATATGTAGGAGGTATATATAACATATATGATATGTAGTATTATAATTTTATTTAATTAAAGAATTATGAGGAAATAAAGAATCTATATCCAGTGGCATAAATTTGGATCCAGATTCTTTTTTTTGGGGGGGCTATCCAGATTTTAAATATTTTGTTATATAACATTTTCTCTGGTTTATATCAGTTGCCTCTTGTGTGGATTGAAAGCCTGGAGGTCAGTGATGTAAAGTACCTGCAGTATCTGTGAGAGAGCAGTGCTCCAAGACTGACTGAGAGTTAATGTGCACAAGTACTGCAAATGTTGCCAGTCTAGCTCCAGTTTTGGAGTTGGGTTCCAGAGAAAAAACTCAGAACTTACATAATTCTCATGTGTTTGATAAAATCAGCCTATCAAAGAGAAGAAACCTCAGCCAGCAGTGTAATTGCTATTTCAAAGCCCTGGAAAGTGATATAAATTATAAGGGAAACGATGTTTACATTTTCTTGAATGCGTGTTTGAAATGCTGACTTGAAATCTATTATTATTTTTTTTAAAGATTTTATTTATTTATTTGACAGAGAGAGATCACAAGTAGGCAGAGAGGCAGGCAGAGGGAGAGAGGGAAGCAGGCTCCCTGCTGAGCAGAGAGCCCGATGCGGGGCTCGATCCCAGGACCCTGAGATCATGACCTGAGCCGAAGGCAGAGGCTTTAACCCAATGAGCCACCCAGGCACCCCTGAAATCTATTATTAAAAAAGTAATTTTATTAGATGAAACAAAAAATTCATGGCAGAACCACTGAAACAAAAATTAAAAGCTACGTGACAACCTCGAAAATTTACTTACAGTTTATATCCATGATAGTCTACTCTTCCTAATATACAAAGAGTTTCCACAATTGGATTAAAAAATATGAAAAAAATCAATTGAGAAATATGAAAATAATAGGGATAGACATTTCGTTGAAAAAGGTCAAGCTATAGGAAAAGATAATGATCTCATAATTATGGAATTTCAATGAGATACCATTTTCACCTCTTTGGCAGATATAAAAAAAAGTTTGATAACATTTTGTTAGTATGCCTGTGAAGAAAGAGACAATCTTACTTATTAGTGGAATGTAATTGACTCAATACTTATGGAAGACAATCCATCAAAATCACAATGTTTATATCCCTTAACCTAACAATATCTTTTCTATGGACTTATTGTATAAATATACTATGGTATTTGTAAAATGAGACATATGCTATCTTAGTCATTATGGAAGTGTTTATAATAGGAAATGATTGGGCAAAACCTAAATTTCCATTGGTGGAGAACTAAACAAAATATAGTATATTGATACAATGAAATACCATGAAACATTTCTTAAAGCACTTGATTGAGGTGTAATTGATATATCAAAAGCTGCATATATTTGTAATGTATACAGCTTGATAAGTTTGGAGATAATCATACATCCATAAAACCATCACCACAATCTATACCATAAACATATCCATATCATCCAAAAGTTTCCTCCAACCCCCATTTATTTAGAGACAGAGCAGTTTTAGTTTTATAACAAAATTAAGAGAAAATTATAGAGATTTCCCATATATCCCCTGCCTCTACACATGCATGGCCTCCCTCATTATCAGCATCTGTCACCAGAGTGATACATATGTTACAATTGATTAACCTACACTGATATATCATGATCACTCCCATTCCATAGTTTACACCAGAGTTCACTCCTGATGTACATTTTATGGGCTTGAACAAATGTATAATGACATGCATCTGTTATTATAGTATCACACAGAGTATTTTCGCTGTCCTAGAACTCCTCTGTGTTCCACTTACTCCTCCACCCTTTGTACACCACAACCCCTGGAAACCACTGATCTTTTTACTCTCTTCATAGTTTTGCCTTTTATGGAATATCATATAATTGGAATTATATAGTAGGTAGCCTTTTTTTTTTTTTTACATTGGCTTCTGTCACTTAATAATATGCAATAAGGGTCCTCCATGTCTTTTCATGGCTTGGTTGCTCATTTCTTTTCATCATTGAATAATATTCCATTGTCTGGATGTGCTACAATTTATTTATCTGTTCACCTACTGAAGGACATCTGTGTTGTTTCCAAGTTTGGAAATTATGAATAAATCTGCTATAAACATTCATGTGCAGGTTTTTGTAGTCATAAGTTTTCAGCTCCTTTGAGTAAATACCAAAGGGAACAATTATTGGATTTTGTGGTAAGAGTAGTTTAGTTTTGTAAGAAAAAGACAAACTGTCTCCCAAAGTGGCTACACCATTTTGCGTTCCCATCAATAGTGAATGAAGGTTCCTATGTTCCTATTGCTCCACATTCTCACCATCATTTGGTATTGTCAGTGTTCTGGTTTTAACCACTCAGTAGGTATGCAGTGGTATCTTATTTTGTTTAAATTTGCATTTCCTTGATGATACATGATGTGAACATCTTTTCATATGCTTGTCATCTGCATAACATGCTTGATAAGGCATCTTTTAAGGCCTTTGGCCCATTTTTAATTGTTCATTTTTTTACTGTTGAATTTTGAGAATTCTTTGTATATTTTGGATTAATAGCTCTTTATCAGATGTGTTTTTTGCAAATATTTCCTCCAGCTCTGTGGCTTTTCTTCTCATTCTTTTGACAGTGTATTTTGCAAAGCAGAAATTTTTATACTTATTTATTTTTGTGATAAGAACACAACATGAAGTCTACCTTCATAAGAAAATTAAAAGTATACAGTACAATATTGTTAACTATTGTCTCCAAAATGTAAAGTAGATCTTTGGAACTTATTTATCTTATATAGCAAAATGTATACTCTTTGCTATTACCTCCTATTTCTCCCTCCCTTAGTCCCGTTCAACCACTATTCTACTTTCTGTTTCTATGAGTTTGAATATTTAAGATTTACTAGGTAAGTGTTATCATGTAGTATTTGTCCTGTGTCTGGCTTATTTCATTTAGCATAATGTGCTCTGGGTTCATCTGTGTTGTTGCAAATGTCATGGTTTACTTCTTTTTTAAGGTAGAATAATATTTCATTGTATGTATATACCACATTTTCCTTATCTATTCATTTGTCAGTGGACTTGTAGGTTGTTTTTACCTCTTGACTAATGTAGATAATGCTGCAACAGACAGTGGAGTGCAAATATCTTTTTGAGATCTCGCTTCCAATTATTTTGGAATATATACCCCAAAGTAAGATTGCTGGATTGTATGGTAGTTTTATTTTTAATTTTCGAGGAGCCACCGTATTGTTTTTCATAGTGGCTATATCAATTTGCATTCTTACCAACAGTATAGAAGGGTCCCCTTTTTGCCACATCATGGTCAGCACTTGTTCTCTTTTTATTTTTAATTTAATTTAATTTAATTTTACTATCATTTTATTTTATTTTTGATAATAGTCATCCTAAAGGGTAGGAGATGATACTTCATTGTGGTTTTGATTTGTATTTCCCTGATGATTAGTGACCTTAAGACCCTTTTCATATACTTGTCATTTGTATGTCTTCTTTTGAGAAACATCTATTCAAGTCTTTGTCCATTTTTTGCCTTTTCACTTTGTTGATAATTTTCTTTGCTGCTAGAGGCTTTTTAGTTCGATGTAATGCCACTTGCTTATTTTTGCTTTTGTTGCCAAAATCTTACCATCTATGTTTCTAGGAGTTTTGTGGTTTCAGGTTCTTTTAAGTCTTTAATCCATTTTCATTAATTTTTATGTATGGTGTAAGAAAGTGGCCCATTTTCATTATTTTGCATGTGGCTGTCCAGTTTTCCCAACACCATTTTTTGGAGATACTGTCCTCTTTCTGCTATATATTCTTGGGTCCTTTGTCATAAATTAATTGACCATACATCTATGGGTTTATTTCTGGTTCCGCAGTCTGTTCCGTTGATTTATATGTCTGCTTTTTATGCCAGTACCATACTGTTTTGATTACTGGAGCTTTGTAATATAATTTGAAATCAGGGATCATGATGCTTTCAGCTTTTTCTTCTTTCTCAAGATTACTTTGGCTATTTGGGGACTTTTGTGGTTCTATGCAAATTTTAGGATGGTTTGTTCTATTTCTGCAAAAAAATGACTTTGGAATTTGGATAAGAATTGCATTGCATCTGTAGACTGTTTTGGATAGTTTGGCTATTTTAACAATATTAATTCTACCAATCCATGAGCATGGAATATCTTTTCATTTGCTTGTGTCATCTTCAATTTCTTTCATCAGTGTCTTTATAGTTTTCAGTATACAAGCATTTCATCACCTTGGTTAAATTTATTCCTAGGTATTTTACTCTTTTTGATACAACCGTAAGTGGGATTGTTCTCTTAATTTCTCTTTGTGATAGTTTATTAGTATATAGAAATGCAAAAGATTTTCATATATTGATTTTATATCCTGCAACTTTACTGAATTCATGTATTAGTTCTAACAGTTTTTTGGTCGAGTCTTTAGGGTTTTATATATATAATATTATGTCACCTATAAATAGTGATAGTTCTACTACTTACTTTCTAATTTGGTTGCTTTTTATTTCTTTTTCTTGCCTAGTTGCTCTGGCTAGAATTTCCAATACTGTGTTGAATAAAAATAATGAGACTGGGAATTCTTGTTTTGTTCCTGATCTTAGAGGAAAATTATTCAGCTTTTCACCATTTTTTTAAATGTAATTACATGTTTCTATAAATTTTCCTCTTAAAACTGCTTTTGTTGCACTCTACAGATTTTGGTATGTTGCGTTTTCATTTTTGTTTATCTCAAGATATTTTTTGATTTCCTTTTTTGATTTATTTTTGATGCCACTCTTGTTCAAGGGTTTATTAAATTTCCCATATTTATGATTTTTTTCTGTTTTCCTTTAGTTACTGAATTCAGTTTCATTCTATTGTGGGTGGAAAGATACTAGGAGTGATTTTACTGAATTAAAATTGTTGACTTGTTTTGTGGCCTAGTATGTACACTATTCTATAAAATATTCTGTGTGTGCTTGAGAAAAATGTGTATACTGCTGCTGTTGGGTAGAATGTTCCATATATGTCTATAAGGTCCATTAGGTCTATAGTGCTGTTTAAGCCTAGAGTTTCCTTATTAATTTTCTGCCTATATGATCTATACATTATTGAAATGAGTATTAAAGTCTCCTATTACTGTATTGCTGTCTCTCTCTCCCTTTAGTTCTTTCAGTTTTTCCTTTATATTTTTAGGTGCTTTGATGTTGGGTACATATTGGTTTGCAATTGCTGTATCTTACTGTTGAATTATTAAAAATTTATCATTATGTAATATCTTTCTTTGTCTCTTTTGACAGTTTTCAATTGAGTGTCTATTTAGTCTGATAAAAGTATAGTGATGCCTGCTCTTTTTTGATTGCCATTTTCATGATATGTCTTTTTCCATCCCTTCACTTCCAGCCTATGTGTGTCCTTAAATCTCAACTGAATACTTATAGGCAGTATATACTTAAATATGGGTTTTTATCCATTTAGCCACTCTATATCTTTTGGTTGGTGAAATTAATTCATCTACATTCAAAGTAAATATTGATAGGTAAGGGTTTACTATTGTCATTTTGTTAATTGTATTCTGTTTTGTAGTTCTTTTGTTCCTCTCTCTCTTTCTATCTTCCTTTGTTATTTGATAATATTTTTGTAGTGGTATTCTTTGGTTCTTTTCTTTTTACATTTTTGTATTTACTGTAGTTTTTTGTGGGTACCAGAACAAGTAGATAATGCATTTTGTAATTATAACAATTTTAATCTGATAACAACCAAGCTTCAATATTATAAAAACTTTTAGTTTTTACTCTTTCCTCCTCCATGTTGTTATTGATGTCAGAATTTACTCTTCCTGATGTGTATCCACTAACATATTTTTGTGGTTATAGTTATACTTAATAATTTTGCCTCGTAACTTTTATGTTAAGGCTAAAAGTGACTTATGTATTATCATAACATGATTGCATTATTATGTATTTTTCTATATATTTAACTTTGCCATAGAGATTTATACTTTTTATTTTTCATTATATTTTATTTTTTTGTTTTCATTCAAGATTTTTTTTGTTTAGATGATTTATCCACTGACATAAGTGAAGTATTAAGTCCCCTGCTATTATTGTGTTGTTTTCAATGAGTTCCTTTGTTTGTTATAAATTGTTTTATATATTTGGGTGTTCCCATGTTAGATGCATAAATGTATGCAATTGTTAGATCATCTTATTGGAGTATCCCCTTTATGATTATATGATGATGCCCTTTGTCTTCTTCTATAGTCTTAGCTTTAAAGTTTAGTTTTCCTGATATAAGTATTGATACTCTAGCTTTCTTTTGAGATCCATTTTCATGATAAATACTTCTCCACCCCCTCACTTTCGATCCGCAGGTGTCTTGAGGTCTAAAGCGACTCTCTTGGGGCACCTGGGTAGCTCAGATGGTTAAGTGTCTGCCTCGGCTCAGGTCATGATCCCAGATCCTTGGATCGAGCCCCACATCAGGCTCCCTGCTCTGCGGGAAGCCTGCTTCTCCTCTCCTACTGCTCCCCCTACTTGTGCTCTCTCACTCTCTCTGTCAAATAAATAAATAAAACCTCTAAAAAAATAAAGTGATTCTCTTGTAGGTAGCATATAGATTATTTTTTAATCCATTCTGACACCCTCTGTCTTTTAATTGGAGCATTTAGTCCATTTACATTCATGGTAATTATTGAAAGATATGTATTCATTGCCATCTTGTTACTTGTTTTGTCATTGTTTCTGGGAATTTTCTCTAATCTTTTCTTGTCTTCGTCACTTTTGGTCTCTCCTTTGCACTCAGAGTCCCCTTTAATATTTCCTGCAGGGCTGTTTTAGTGGTCATGAACTCCTTTAGTTTTGTTTATCTCAGAAACTGTTTATCTCTCATATTTTGAATGATAGTGTTCCTGGATAGAGTATTCTTGGCTGCAGAATTTTCCCATTCAGCACTTTGAGTATATAATGAGACTCCCTTCTGGTTTGCCACGTTTTTCTGTTGAGAATTCTCTAGCAAGCCTTATGGGTCTTCCCTTGGAAGTTAAGGACTTCTTTTTTCTTGCTGCTTTTAAAATTTTTCCTTACCACTATATTTTGCAAATTTAACTACAATATGTCCTGGTATTGACCTGTTGGCCTGCTTTTGTTGATTTTGATGTGAGCTCT
Organism: Potos flavus; assembly: GCA_028534135.1. Taxonomy (NCBI): domain Eukaryota; kingdom Metazoa; phylum Chordata; class Mammalia; order Carnivora; family Procyonidae; genus Potos; species Potos flavus. The sequence continues at coordinate 9,695 of JAPYYM010000209.1, forward strand.
CTGTGCTTCTTGGATCTTTTTCCTTTCCCAGATTAGGGAGATTTCCTGCTATTATTTCTTGAAATAAATGTTCCATCCTCTTTTCTCTTATTTTCTGGGAACCTTATGATACTAATGTGATTACATTTGGTGGAATAGCTGAGTTTCTTAAGTCTATTCTCATGTTGCATAATTCTTCTTTTTCTCTTTTGTTCAACTTCATTATTTTCCATTATTTTGTTTTCTGTATCATTGATTCTTTCCTTCTTCCATCCTGCTGGTCATTGCATCACACCTGTTTCCAATCTCATTTATTGCATTCTTCATCTCTGATTTATTCTTTTTTAAATTTTTATCTTTGTGGCAAGGGTCTCAGTGATGTCTTCTATTATTTTCTCAATCCCAGTGAGTATCCTTATGATTGTTGCTTTAATTTCTCTATCAGACATGTTATTTACATCTGTTTTGCTTAGATATCTGGACATGGTCTTTTCTTGTTCTTTCATTTAGAACAAATTTCTCCATCTCTGCATTATATCTAAGTCTCTGCCTTTTTCTCTGTGTTAGAAAACCAGTTATGTCTCCTGCTATTGAAAGTAATGGCCTTATGAAGACGAGGCCAAGTATTGCCCAAGGTCTGTTGCTTCAAGGAGTGTCTCTGGTGTGCCGTGTGTGCTCTACTGTTGTGTTTTGGCTCCTCTATCATTTAGGCCACTTGTCTGCAGAGGCTCTCTTTGCCTGCTGTGGGCAGTGTTTGGTCCCTGGACTGAATGTGGTGAGTTTTAACTAGGTGTGGTCTGGTCTTCTTCTGAAATGAGATCTAATACTAACCCCACTAGAACTGAGGCCTTGCAGTACTCTCTGGTTGGGAAATGCAGTGTGGCGATTGGTTTGTGTTGGTCACCTGGGGAAGAGACCCACTGCCCTGGGACTGAGGCAGGTTCGACTGAGAAAAGCTGTCCCATCAGAGCACACGGATGTGTGGCTTGGTGTAAGCAAGTTTGGCAGCCAGTGACACAACTGTTCTGCCTCCCACTGGTGGCTCTGTGTTCATGCTGATGGCTGACAGAGAGAAATGGCACCAGCCAGCTCCTTTGTTCCACAGAGGCATCTCTATGAATGCTACCTCTCAAGGACACACTTCATAAAGAGCAAACAGTCTCCCCTTGTGTGTCCCAAATGTTCCTTAGATTGCCATTTCCATGTTATTAGCATCCCAGGTTGTTTGCTTCTCCTTCTCCAGGAACAGTGCTTTGCCCTCTGGGCTCTATCCCAGCAAAGCTTGCTGAACTTTAAAACTCTAGGCTTTAAGCCCTGCTGGTTGCAAGAACTCACATAATTCAGGCCTCTCATTCTCCAAGCCAATGGCTTTGGGGAAACAGTCTTCTTGTTAATTCTCCTGTGTGCTCCTCTCTCTTTTGCCCTTCTCTGTGGCCATGGCTCCCTTTTCTTTGCAGCACCCACAACCCATTTCTCCCCTAAACCCCACCTCCATACTTGCTACTTTCTTTCATATGGCCTCTTCTCTCCCTTTAGTTGTGGAACTTGTTCTGTCAGTATTCTGGTCAATTTCTTGGAACATTTAACATCATTTGATAGTTACCTAGTTGTATTTAGGGGATTAAACTAGCTTAGGGTGCTCCTACTCCACTGTCATCTTCCTTTCCTCTAGAAAGCTGAACAAAAACATGTGTTTCTTGCCCATGTAAACTCAGAGGGACCTCTGGTGACACTTTAAGGCTGTTTCATTCCTAGGAAGAACTGTTGGACCTAGGGTGTGTTTCATCTATGGCTCTGTAATTTCTACATGTGGTTTTGAGAAAAATTATAGAAACTGACACATCCCAGTGATGTAAAAATGTTGTGATTTGGGAGTGAATGGTCAAGAAAGAATTCTTGAGGCATCTTCGGTGCAAAAAGGGTGGTTTTATTAAAGTATGGGGCAGGACCCATGTGCAGAAAGAGCTGCACTGGGATTGTGAAGAGTGGCTGATTACATACTTTCAAGTTGGAAGGGGGTTAGGGACACCAAAAGTCACTAAGGAATTTGGAAGTGAGGTTTCTAGAGCCTTGAGGGGGTAGCTGTTGTTAGTACAATGTCATTTACTACTGTTTAGTAAAACCTTAGTCATGGGACTTTCAGATGTATATCAGTGGGACATATGCTTGGAAGATGATTGCTAACATATACTTTGGTGTGGGGGTAGACATAAAGGATATTTCCAAAGGGATTTTTATAGGATCCTGGAGGTTGGCCTAATGTCAAGATAAGGTTATCTTTTGTCTCTAGCAACGTATCAACATCAAGGCAGCAAACTAAAATCCTTGAGGAAGGTCACTCTGCCTCCCTCAAGGACTTCTCAATGGGATGTAAATTGTAGGGAAATTTAATTTTTTTTCTTTTGCCTTTGTTCTCCGTGTCACCAAGATCTGCAGTTTAAATCTGGAGACTCAGGATAGCAGATGGTGTAGTTCCAGTCTGAGTCCTAAGGCCTAAGAATGAGGAAAGCACATGATAGTATTTTAGTCCAAATTTCAGCAAGCTCAAGACTTAGGAAGCTTGTCTTGCACAGTAGCAAGATGAGTAGATCTCTGAACTTGTCTGCCAAAACCTTAGTGGTTTATATAGAGTCCTAAGGGTTTCATCAGGTATACCACCCTGGTGGTTACAACAACACATTGCTCTTTTAAGACTGAATCCTTGAAACCCACACCTAGTATGATCAGCTTCTCTTTCTTTTCTTTTCTTTTCTTCTTTCTCTATCTCTTTCTTCTTCTTCTTCTTCTTCTTCTTCTTCTTCTTCTTCTTCTTCTTCTTCTTGGTTCTATTTATTTGACACAGAGAGAGAGAGAGAGAGCGAGAGAGAGCAAGTGCACAAGCAGGGGAAGTGGCAGGCAGAGGGAGAAGCAGGCTCCCAATTGAGCAGAGAGCCCAATGTGGGGTTTGATCCCATGATCCCAAGATCATGACTTGAGCCAAAGACAGACACTTAATGACCGAACCACCCAGGTACCCCACTAATTACTTTTTTAAACAGACTTTCTTCCCCCTTCCCTTTTCCTTCTTCTGAGACTACCTTCACACAGATTGGTTTTCTTGATGGTGTCCTATAAATCTTATAGATTTTCTTTTCTTCTTTTCTTTTCTTTTCTTTTCTTTTCTTTTCTTTTCTTTCTTTCTTTTTTCTTTCTTTCTCTCTTTCTTTCTTTCTTTCTTTCTTTCTTCTTTCTTTCTCTCTTTCTCTCTTTCTTCTCTTCCTCTCTTTTCCTTCCTTCCTTCCTTCCTTCTTTTTTTATTGTTGTTCTTCTAACTAGATAGTTTCAAAAGACCCACATTCAAGTTTGCTGATTCTTTCCTTGCTTGATCAACTTTGATGTCGAAGTTCTCTATTCATTTTTTATTTCCATTATTGTACTTTTTTTAGCTCCAGAATGTGTGTTTGGTTCTTTTTAAATAGTTTTTATCTCTTTGTTGAGCTTCTCAGTTTGTTCATATATTCTTTTCTTGATTTCATTTAATTGTCTGTGTTCTCTTATAGCTCACTGAGCTCCTTTAAGATGAATATTTTGAATTCTTTGTCAGACAGTTTATATATCTTTATTCCTCTAGAGCTGGTTACTGGAGATATATGATATTTCCCTGATTTTTTTTTTTTTTTTGATCCCTGTAGCCTGTTGTTGATGTTTGTGCATTTGAAAAATGAGTCATCTGTTCCAGACTTTACAAACTGGCTTTGGGAAAAAAGTCTTTCACCAGTCAACTCATCCAGAGATTCTGGGTGTGTTGGCTGCCAGGACTGTCAGCCAATGGGTCCACAGTTGGGGACTGTTGGCTGACTGTTGAAATCTGTGTAGTGGTTGTCGAGGGTCCATGTCCATTTCTTTGTTCTTAGCTACCCCCAGGTGATCAAACCATGCCAATTTCCCCAGTGTTCTTTGTGGGGTGTGACAGAGGTAGGCCTCTCATGTAGTACCTTGAAAAGTTAGCAAAGCCAGATGTTCACTTTGCTCTCTCTTTCCATCATGGGTGAACTTGGAGAATGATGGGCTCTCTCGGTGCTGTGCTATGCCAGCTTGAGATGAAGGGTAACTTGGGTCAAGTGAAATTATTCTTTTACCCTTTTCAATATATATATTTTTCTTTTCTATGATTCACTGCACTGCTATAAACTCCCTTTTGGATTCTGGAATTCTCATGAAGGTATTTTAATCCATGTATGGTTGTTAAACTGGTTTCCTGTGGGGGGGTTAAGTCTTGGAATCTCTTATTCTGCTATCTTGCTGACATTCTCCTGTAACATTTTTTTTAAGATGAAGAAGCTCTTTAGATATTAATATGTAAGCATTTCCAGGACACATTACTAAGAAGTCAAAGTGAAAAACAATAATCTACCATTAGTGTAGAAAATTGATAGGGAAAAATCGTATGGATTTCTGTTGGCCTGTGAATATATAACAAAATCTTTTTATATATATATAACTAAATCTTAAAAGAAAGACAAAACAATATAAAATGGCAATTGTGATTCCCATTTAAGGACTGTGAACAAGATATAGGATAGAAGGGGTTAGGCTCTATATGCTTCCTACAGGGGAGTTATTTTAGACCTAAAAACACTGCAGATTGAAAGGAGAGGGCATGGAGAACAATCTACCATGTTAATGGACATTAAAAGAAAGCCATAGTAGCAATACTTAACAGACAAACTAGATTTTAAACCAAAGACTATAACAAGAGATGAGGAAGGGCACTATATCATAATAAACAGGTCTATCCAACCAGAAGATCTAACAATTGTAAACATTTATGCCTACAACTTGGGAGCACTTGAATCTAAAACATAATAACAAACATAAATAAACTTGTTGATATTAATGCAATAATAGGGTAATTTAACACCCCATTTAAATCAATGTACAGATCATTTCAGCAGAAAATCAACAAGGAGAGGACCCAAATTAACAAAATTATGAATGAAAGGGGAGACATCACGACTAATCCAAAGGAAATAGAAACAATCATCAGAAATTATCAACAGCTATATACCAATAAGTTAAACAACCTAGAAGAAACGGATGCATTCCTGGGAACCTATAAACTTCCAAGACTGAAACAGGAAGAAATTGACAACCTGAATAGACCAATATCTAGTCACGAGATTGAAGCAGTGATCAAAAGCCTCCCAAAAAACAAGAGTCCAGGACCTGACGGATTCCCTGGGGAATTCTACCAAACATTCAAGGAAGAAATAATACCTATTCTCCTGAAACTGGTTCAAAAAATAGAAAGAGAAGGAAAACTTCCAGACTC
>JAPYYM010002090.1:0-12685 GCA_028534135.1 Potos flavus
CCAATTATACCTCAGTGAACCTGTTAATATGGAATGTGTCCCTCTAACTGCCTTGAATCATGATACACTTTTCTATAGGGAGGGGGGAGAGAAATAAAAGGCCACATCTGGATGTCAGGAAACTACGGACAGGCCTGTGTAGCACTGCCACCACATTTCATTCCCCAGGGTGGGATCTCCCTGCACAGAAGCGAATCTTAGCAGGAGGGCAACTTAGCTCACAGTCACTGATTTCAGGAAGGTGCTTACATTTCCTGTTCACCTGAAAGCCCTTTCTCACCACTGTGAAATCTGTTACTAATCAGCCTAATCTCAGCCTCTCTAATTTCCACTGACACCAATTCCCCTTCTCGACAGTCATTTCTCCTTGCCCCACTTTGCGTTAGTTATGGAGGGGAATTTATTGTTAGTATCTGCTATTTTATTTGCTGTTTCCCTGAACTCTTTTTCTTCTACTTCTCTCTGCCCCCTTTCTTGACTTAAAAATCTCCTCCCCCTTTCCAATGCAATATCCCTATGTAGCCTATTATTTATCTTAAATTGGCTACAGCTTCTAGTTTTATTGCTAGGTCCCCAATAAGCTTTCCTCAAAAATAATATTGGAAACACTGACTTTTCATTCCCAGTGTGTGTTCTTGTCTGTATTCTTTCACATCAGTGCTCTCACCTAAATCTATGCCAATAAGTGATCCCTTTTTTTTATTTTACACTCTGTTGAAAAGTGTTATCTCTGCTTAAAAGATAGACTTTTAATCATGTAAATGCTACTACATGTATACTACCTGTGAAATAGAGACAAGTATGCCATAACCAGGTGTCTCCTTTTTTGGTCAAATATGCTGCATTTTTGGACAGATGGTTTATTTTGGAATCATTTGATATTTAAATTATAAGTGACATCATACCAAGCATCCTCTATCTTCTTTGTTGACATATAGAATTGCAATACTTCTCTGGCCATCTCCAACCTCTTATTAAATATGTGTATATATTAAATTTGGAGTTATTCCTGAAAGTTTAGCTAATACTCCTGTTTTTCCCAGATAATTTTTCTAAAATGAATAATAAACAGATTTATTCTTACAGCTTGAATCACATTGTATTATGGTTATCCAGAGAAACAGAACTGATAGGTAAGAAGGAGACTTATTTTCAGGTATTGGATCATATGACTATGGAGGCTGAGAGGTCCCATGATCTGCCATCTGTAACTTCGAGGCCCAAGAAAACCACTAATGTAGTTCAGAGCTCTAGGAGCTGGAGAGCCGATGTATAGATTTCAGTCTGAGTCTGAAGGCCTGAGGACCAGGAAAGATACAGGCAGAAGAAGACAGATGTCCCAGAGCAACAGTTGGACAGACAGCAAATTTAATCTGCCTCCATCTGTTTGTCCTATGGAGGCTTTCTACCGGCTGGGTGAGGACAATCCACTCTACCCAGTCTGCCAATTCAAGTGCTTGTTTCTTTCAGAAACACTCACAGACACAACCAGAAATATTGTTTAACCAACTGTCTAGTCTAGTATCTTGTGATCCAGTCCAGTTGACTCATAAAATTAACTATCACACATATCATTTGTGCCTTGTGTACAGATCACTGCAAAAATGAATGCCTCCATGAGTTATCACCACAAATTTTATCACTAATATTTTCAAAAAGGAAATCCAACATGAATTTTTGCTGCCTTAGCCTTTAAGTTGTTCTTGGTGATGCATCAGTTTTGGCTGGTCTGATGGTTTGTTTGCTATTTTATTTCCTCACGTATTATTTATTTTCTCTTCCTTAAAATCAGAGGTCATTAATGGAACCAGTTATACAAAGCATAAATCTTGAATATTTCATTAAACCATAGGTCCTTTGTGAACAAATTTTTTGACAGGTCTTCAGACACTTATTTCCGTTACTGTGACTAGAGATATTTTCCATTATGTTTAAGAATGGTGAGAACTCCAGATATTAGTTTTCTTGAAATTCAGACACTATGGTGATCTAGTATCTCTTCAGAAATGAGAAGGTCCACATTTATCTTTGCAAAAGTAAAAACAGTCTCAGGAGGAGAGATTTACCCTGTAAATGGCAACCCTAAGACAGGCACATTTGAAAATGCCTGAAAGAATAAAACGGAAGAAGAGACAGTTTCTAGCCAATATGTATTAAAAAGAAAGAAACTGCAGATTTGAAAATCAGTTAAAATTCACAGTGTCTAAGTTCATAAAATATCACCAAGATTCATCAGACACTGATTAGGTTGCCTCAGTAGAAGATGACTGTGAAGGTTCACTCTGTCTCCGCAGGAATGGAAGATGACAATATACTTTACTGGAAGACCAGAGCTGCAATTATCAATCATGTCAGGCAGCAACATTTTTGGTCTTTGATAACCAAGAAACATTGCTCTATTGAAGATTTGGGTTGGGGGGGCAGATATACAAAGAGACAACAGATCGTTTAATTTGTAATCATCTCTTCCATTTTTTTTTTTATTTTTTATTTTTTTAAATTTTTTTTAAAGATTTTATTTATTTATTTGACAGAGAGAGAGATCACAGGTAGGCAGAGAGGCAGGCAGAGAGAGAGGGGGAAGCAGGCTCCCTGCTGAGCAGAGAGCCCGACGTGGGGCTCAATCCCAGGACCCTGAGATCATGACCTGAGCCGAAGGCAGAGGCTTTAACCCACTGAGCCACCCAGGCACCCCTGTAATCATCTCTTCTAATATAGAAATCTCTAAGCTGTGGGTGATGCTAGCATGTTGCTGAGATAAGTCTCCTCTCTGCTTCCTGTGTGAATTTGAGCAAGTCTTTTAAAATTAATTCTCCTATCTACAAAATAGTGTGTGTGTGTGTGTGTGTGTGTGTGTGTGTGTGTCTTTCAATCAGATTACAGAAACCCTCTATAGACTGAAAACTATTTGAATTCTTGGTAGAAACGGAGATGTTTAAGAGGGCTTTAGCAGCTTAGTTTAAACTTTCTCTCCTCTGAAACTTTTTTCAGAGAACTCACTCATTTATTAAGAAAACATTTCTTGAATTGCCTACAATGGGTGTGGTACTTTGGACACTGCTGTAAACCTTACTTTCCTTGTGGATTTCACATGTACTTTTTTTGTTGCCCTTGCTGTAGGGCATGGGCTTGCAGATGTGAAGACCTGGAACTATCCTCCTCATTTCTGGTATCCCTTTTTCTAGCATGCAATACACTGGACAAGGTTATGAAGTGAGTGCACTACAAATGAACAAGAGTGAGGGCAACAGAGCACCCCCACTTCCTTCACTTGTCTTGACTCCTAAAGACTTTCAATCAATGTGATGTTCTCTTTGCCCTTCCCTACTTCTACTCTTCCATTTTCTGTTAGGCTCTCTGAACACAGGCATATGTATATACATTGTAGGAGTGTCTGTTGCTTTAAGAAACGGAAATAAAGATTTTTTTCCCATAGTTGTTGTGTAGCCCTTTAACTCTCAGTGACTCTTATTTCCCTAGCTACCAATAGTAATTTGGTCTTTCCATGGTTTTTAATATATTTTTCCATCTCCCTGGAGCACTATGAGAATTACCTTCTTTTATGTCAGATTCTGTAAAATACACCTTCAAGGTCCAAGGAGGGAAGGTGCTGTACATAATACAGGTAATCTCGTAACAATGCATCATAGGCATATTGCAAGGAATAATTGAATGCTATCTGTAAAATATGGTGAGCTCCTCAGAAGACAGGTGCAACTGCAATTTTCTTCTGTGTAACTAAGCTTCTGGCTCATAAACTAAGAGTGTATATCTCCTTTCATACATTCTTTTTTTATTTGCTAGTATTTTGTCTTTAGTCTTAAAAAATGTCTGAAATAAGAATGAGAGTAGAAAAACTTTAATTTAAAGGGTAGTTAAATAAATGTCATTGTGAGATGTATACAGAAAGTGCACCCAAGTGGACATTAGGAGGCATGGGCTTTAGTCTCCTTCTTGTTCCCGGATTACTGCATACCTTTACGAGAGGGGCAGATCTATATGAACTTGAAGAACCTCTAGGGTATGAAGCCAAAGATGGAGACAGTAAACTTCAGGGTCCCTTCCCATATTATTTGATTCTTATTCACACCAGTTTAAAGTTTCTTTGAGGCAGAAACAATGCTTTTTATTTTTTTTTTTCCATTTATTTACCCCTAGTCATAAGCACGACATCAGGCAAATGGTAGACCCTCAATAAACATTTGTTGAATGAATGTCTTAGAAAATGTAATTGGTAATAGACACTATGTAACACTATTCAGATCCAGAAATTCCAAGGCTTAACATTAGAGATGGCACTTATCTGTTTAAAAGACAACCGAGAAGTTGACATCATTAAGAGATTCTCTTGGAAAAGCAATAAAAAGCTGTCAGACTATGTCATATGGACCAGTTTTGAACAGATGGTGTGCTGAGGATCTGGGAAAGAGCCCCATGAATTACATCCTAAAATTAACTGTGTGAAATTGTATGTATTCCTGGCTGTCAAGTGGAAATGGGTATATATGGTTGGCCCTGCTGCTGTGTTTGGGTGAACCCAAATGGAAGGTTTCAGAGTCATCAATATGCAGGAGGTTGAAGGCTATCGGGAGCTTGCTACAATCCCATTCAGCAGTGAGTTAGACCAGAGTACCATTTAAAAATCTTCTACAAAAGGTTGCTGTATCTTGGAGGCAGGAAGAAGCATGCACCATTATGTTTTGAGATCCCTAAGAAGAAAATGTCTGCATTCATTATGGTTAAATTTAGGGCCTAGAGTATGAAATATGTTTTAGTCTTCTGAGTACAAAATATGAGTAAGAAAGAGAAAACAACAGCAAGCAAAAGTGTGGGCACATCTCACAGTTGAGAGTCTGTTTGCCTATATTTTCAATTATATTCTTTATTTCTAAGTTTTCTTTATTTCTAAAGGTGTCTAAGGAAAATTACCACTGAAAAATCGCAATTGGAAGAAAGATTTATCTTGAGTTTATTTATAAGAATTCCAAAAGGATTTGGTTTTTAGGAAGTCTAAAATAGACTATTCTAAACATTGGGCAAAGCATTGATGACAAAATTTTTAGAATATGATAAAGAATATGATAAAGAATAATGTCTGCTTTATAAACTTTTTTTTTTTTTTTTTTAATGAAGGATAAGTTCAGATGTCCTTGGGGAAAGACTGACTTAGTATCACTGGGGGAGTATGTTCTGAAGGATATATTCTTGGATTCCACTGTGAAAAGTTCTAAACCAGAAAATCTGGATTTTGTTTTTTTGCCTCTCTATAGAAATTTTCCAATATAAACAGCTGCCATGCCCGTGGAATGTTTGCTAATACCCTGTGAGAAACTTCTCAGGTGTAGAAAAACCATACTTGGCTTAAATACTACGAGCAGCTTGACCCAAACCTACTCCTGTCTGGATCGTTGCCTTGGTTAGAGGTGTGAATAAATAGAATGTATGCTGGTCACAGCTAATTTGTGTGCTTTAATTCAGCTTATTATTTCTGGTCCATTTCATAAATCCTGGCCTCCGTTATAACTAATTTCTCTCTCTCTCTTTCTCAAATTCCCTAATTGGGAAGGTAGATTATTCTGAATATTCATTTTATTTTAAAATAGCCATGTCAGGTGATAATTTTAGAGTAAATCTTACTACAGTTTGAGAGATTATTTTTCCTTTGTTAGAGAGCATGCAGATACCTTAATTTGTTTATGAAGGTAGAATGAGCTAAACCAAAAAATTTAGGAATCATAAACATATGCATTCCATGCATGCTAAGTATTTTAATGCAGTGACAGATAAACTTCATCAGATAAATGATTCTGATGAGTAAAGACAGATACATCAAAATACCAGTTTTTGATGTTGGGCAAATGAGAGTAGGCTCGGCCATACTCGCTGACTCTGGTTGATCTTGAGTGTTGCGAGAGAATGATGATTTCAGCCACTGGTTTGTCTTTAACAGACTTCAGAAGAGTGCCTGTACATCAGTGGAGGGTACAGTATAATACAGCTGCATAAAACTGATGCTAGCGCCAAGATGCTAAAGAGAATCATTTGTTTTCCTAATAGCTCCCTTTCAGCAGTCCATGGCCTTACCAAGAAATGCCCCGTTAGCAAAACTGTCATTCCCCGATGATCTCTGGATGGGGGAACGATGATAGAGCACAGACTTCTGCATTTGTGGTAGAATAGCATTTTCCTTTATTTTTGAAGGAATTCATGATTTGTATTCCATTTTCTGTTGGCTATAGTGGACTGAGGTTTGATTCAAGGTAAAAACTCATCCAAGGAGGGAATTATACACTGGAGAAATATTTACAAGATGCACTGTAATCTTTCCAGCTAGAGTACATTAGATTTTCTTCTCATATCCAGGCACTTGAAATTGATGCACTGAATATTTTCTTTTCCCCAGGTCGCGGTATAAGAATAATATCATTTAGTTTACAAATTATACCTTGGGAATCAAACTTTATGTGGTATAAAACTAAAGATGGGTTGATACTGTTCTGGCAAATTACAGACCAAACATCTTCAACCCCCTTGGACCTGCAGGAATAACGAGGAGGGTATGGTTAAGCAGCAGTCCTCTGCTTGAAATTCATCCATGTCTTCCCATCATCTTGGATTGAATTAAAATCCTCACCACATCCTACAAGGCCTTACTGGATCCTCGCCTAAACTTTCTCTTGGATTTCGTCTTATATCAGGCTTCCTTTTTATTACTTTCCAGGTACACTTGCCTTCTTCATGTCCTTCACACACATCAACCTCGTTCCTCCCTTGGGGAATTTGCCCTCCCTATTTCTCCTGTTGAAATGTTCTTTGCACAGAGTATGTACTTGGTTTGACTCTTCTTATTAGGTAGGCATCAGTTTAAATGGCTTCTCCTTTAAGAGGCTGTATGACCACCCACTCCGAGGTGGTTTCCGAGACATTCAATTATCTTGGTCAGCTTTTTAAAAAGAATAAAAATTATAACTAATTTTATATTTGTTAACTGTTTCTCACCTCCTCACTAGAGTGTAAGCTCCATGAGATCAGGTTCCCTTCTGTTTCATTGCTAGACCTGAGGCAGTACCTGGTGATAATTGGCACTTACTTTTTGTTGAAGCAATGAATGAATAAATTAGGTGGAATTTCAACCTAAGGACAAAAAAGCATATAGAAGCCAGTCCTAGTTCTCTTTCTCTGGCTCTCTCTCTTTCTCTTAACGCACTCACGTTTTAATTTCACATTTAAATTTCATGAAAGGCAGTATCAAAGTGTAGTTTCAATTTGCTTCACACAAAAATTTAAAATAAAGAAGCAGAATGTGTTTTGTTGTTGTCATCATTGTTGTTTGCCTATCTCCCCAGAGCCAACACTTAAGGACTTGGGTCTCTTTGTAGCAAGGATTGATTAAATTTCCAAAAGTTTGGCACTTAACAGAAGCCTCTACATTGGTTCTATAAATCTCTTGACCTAGAGAGGTCTTTCAAATTTCTTATGGATGCTTCTGGACTATTGCGATGTCAAAGAGATGAAATAAATATAAGTTATCCAAGGATCCTGATGCAATAGGGTGCCAAAGGAAGTTGATGCCATTGTGTTTTTGTTCTTACCTTTCTCTGGTTTCTTTGAGATCTGAATTTTTTCAAATTCATCCAGTTTATATGGCTGCTCTAACTGGTAACCAATTACAACTTGACCCCATCATAGAATAGTTCATTAGGGGGGAAAAAAACAATAAAAATAATCAAAGATGCTGATGAAAAAGATCTTACAATATACTGGGGTATGCTATTTCTACTCTACAGTTTTCTCTCTGGCCATAATTAGTTGTTGTTTCAGTATTAGATTTACAGTTAGAAGATTTTATTCTACTTTTTTTTTTTTTAAAGATTTTATTTATTTATTTATCAGACAGAGAGAGAGAGAGAGCACAAGCAGGCAGAGTGGCAGGCAGAGGCAGAGGGAGAAGCAGGCTCCCCGCTGAGCAAGGAGCCCTATGTAGGACTTGATCCCAGGACCCTGGGATCATGACCTGAGCCGAAGGCAGCCGCTTAACCAACTGAGCCACCCAGGCATCCCTTATTCTACTTTTGATTACAACTGGGACATTCATGTATAGTTAAAACACACACACACACACACACACACACACACACACACACACACACACCCCTCCAGCACCTGACAAACTCTCCTATATCTGTCATAGTCACTTATGATTAACCCTTTCCAGTCTTCTGAGATGATGCATAATGACAGGGCTGCAGGATATCAGGAACTCAGGATATAATTTTCCTGGGAGAAATGAAATATCTGAGATGAAGATTTGGACATACTGAGAAGTTGGTGTTATGTTTGAAATGCATAATATTTTGTTTAAAACTTAGGGAAAGATAATACAGAGCTGGGATTTGAGAGAAATGGTTATAACAAAAGCTCTGATCCTCTAGAACCTTGCAAAAATTACTTAATTCCTACCTATATTGTTCCTCTTAAATGTAATATGAGGTGTTGAACAAAAAACCTCGCTAAGATATATTTTTTTAACCCAAGATTGCTATTATGGTATAACTATCTGCACTGCATGTATTTTTACATATTTTCAGAATCTGCCATGTTCTGGGAATATGGGTAGGAGAAGGACATATTATACATATGGGAACATATTTTAGAGACTTTATTTCCAACTACATGGTGGACCAAATAGTCTTAAAAACTTTGAATAGAAACTCCAATAAATGCTAGATAAATTATTCAATAAATAAATAAAGAAAGAAAACTCATTCCAAATTGGATCTATAGAATGGTCGAGTTTGGGAAAAAGAGAAAATTATCCATGGCAGAACACAATGCAAGAACACAAAGCCAGAGAATTAAATAAAAGCAGAAGTTGTTCGCCAGTCAAACAATTACAAGCAGAGAACTTAAGTTGACCTGTACTGACAGTGTCCGCGGACACGGAGCAGAGACCAATGCAAATTATCTCTAGGAGAAACAAACAAACAAACAAACAAACAAGCTCAACACAGGCCTCAAAATATTTATACGAATGAGGTTCCAGCAAACATATTCATTATTAAAAAAATCTCGAAACACAAGAAAATCAGGTTTATGATTTAGAAACATCGGTAACAAAAATCAAACAAGACAAAAACAGCAAATGTGGATTTGGAATTATTGGCTATGGAACATAGAATATGAAATAAGTTAACGTATACTTAAAGAATGAAAGCATGGGCTAAATAAATGTAAGAACAAGATATCAGATAGTTAGAAAAAAAAGTACCAGGCAGATCTGAAACAAGCAAATCAACAAATATAACATCTAGGATAAAACAAAACTTACTCGGCAAATTAATCAGGAATAGCTGAACAGGGTATTAGTGAATTAGAAGATAATTAAAAATGACACAGTAAGAGGCACATGTAGAGAAATAGATGGAGCACATAGAAGAGAAGAGAAGACATGGAGGACTGATTGTAAGCAGCTGACATGCATCTAGTTGAAGATCTATGAAGGGAAGATAGAAAGCATTAGAGATGATAATAGTTGAAGAGAAAGTTGCTGTTGAGGCCAGTGATACCCGGCCTCAACTTCAGGATTCACAATGAATCCCAAATAGCATAAATAAAAAGGTGTATTTATCTGGGTATATCAGATGCATAGTCAAGACCAAGAAAATATCTCAACATTAGACAAAAAGAAAACACCAATTTCCTACAAAGTAGTGGCAATTAGACAGATACCTGATTTCCCAATAGCAACAGTGGAAGTCAGAAGAGAGCATAGAGATGTCTTCCAAGTGCTGAGATAAGATAACTATCCACCTAAAATTACACACCACATGACACTGCTTCCATTTGGGAGTGAGATGAAATAATTTTAAATAAGCCATGAAGTAAACAAGTTTACCCCCATGGATCCTTGCTAATGCTACTTCTACATGAGGTGCTTTAGGAATATGATCCTCAATGAGTAGTATTAGATGAAAGCCTGATAATTATTTAAAAATCTATAATCATATTCACAAATAAGCTGGTGGTATAAAATAATAAGTATGTCTAATATGTGAGGTTTCAAATAATGAGATCAAATTAAAATACAGCAAGACGGAAAAGTAATCCAAAATGATATAAATTGGATTTAAATTGTGTTAAGATCTTGATATTTTCCTGGAGGAGGATAAAAATATTTATTACCAAAAGCATTTATATTTCAACTGTATGTTAATACTAAACAGGATGTATAGTCTTAACATCCACTAAAGAAGAAATCTAGTGAGTACCTTCTAAATTATTGAAGAGCAACAAAGAAAAAGTTGAGAAAAAAAAATAAACTACTTATAAAGAGGTAAGAAATAAAAATAACAAATAGAAAATAATGAAAAAAAAAAACTGGAAAGCATGAGATAAGATGGTAGGAATAAATCCAAACACAAAAGTAATCACAATAAATGTAAAAACACCAAATATTCTAGTTGAAAGACAAAGTTTTACTGATGGATTAAAACACCATCCTGCTTATTAAAGATTACATTTATTGGCTATTAATACATTATGGCCATTTCTAAAATATCAGTATACAAAAAAATCTGGAAGCACAAAACTGGAAAAATATTTACTGGGTAAATATTACCCAAGAAGACGTTACTGTAAGAAAATTAATATAAGACCAAAAAACAAAACAGTGAAAATTATTCCTAGAGACCAAGACAGTTGAAGTTGAATAATCCCAAACTTGAATCAATAAGGACATTGCTTCATAATATAGAAAGCAGAAACAGAAGGAATTGCAAGCAGAAATGTTTTAATCCATATCACAATGGGAGATTTTAAAACCTTCTCCTCAGTAATTAATAGGTTGAGGTACCAAAAAAAAAAATCAGTAAGCATTAGTAATTTTAAAATATGATTCAATAGACATATATAGAAATTAAATCTAACTGGAGAAGTGCAAGCTGAGTTTTTTATGAAAATTGATCATTTGTGGGCTATATATCAAGTCCTAACAAATTTTAAATATTTGATGTAATACATACTATGTTCTGAGTAACATGTATTTAAGTTGGAAATCAATATGAAAAAAAAAAACCTATTCACTTGAAATTAACAATAAAACATGCATATTTCCAAATCACTTTGGTTCAGAGAAGAAACCAATAGGAAATAATAGGAAATGAATACTCACACATCTTTATCAAAATTGTGGGATGCAGCTAAAGAAAAACCTATAGAAGATTTAGCTGATATGAGAAAAGAAAGTAGGTCAAAATGAGGATGATACATGCCCAGGTAAGAGTCAGAAAGTAGATAATCAAATTCATCCAAAGGAAATGAAATGAAATATTAAGGTTAGAAGATAAATTAGTTAAATTGAAAACAAACTTATTATATAAAAGTTGTTTTTGAAGGAATATTAATATAATTGGCAAGGCTCTGGTAAGATTTCAAATAGAAAGAAATAGAAAGGCTCAAATAGAAAATATGGAAATAAAATTGGGGACCCATAAATGCAGATATACTAGAACCAGAAAATAATTAGAAGACAAAATATTTACGACAGCAAGTTTGAAAATTTGGGCAAAGTAGAAAATTTTAAGAAAAACAAAAATGCTTTACTATGTTTTACTTAAAATGCTCTGAGATCTCCTGCAGTAATGAAATATTTAACTTAGATAGGACCACTCCACTCAAAGTTCCTTCTGAAAAACTGAGGTCTTTATTCATATCACCTTGTTCACCTTCCAGAGGGGATTCAGGACATGGTCAGGAAGATCACAGTATGTGATTTTTTTGGGGTGACTCACAAAGGACCCTTTCCCCAGACATTGATGTGATATCACAAGGACTGAATTATCATTACAAAATCCACTTATGGGAGTTTGTAAATCTATGAGAATGTAAACATCCAATGAAAATACCCTGGGCGTGCAGATTTTCTGTTAATGAGGGATTGTAAGCTAGTGAAAAACTAACAAGGAAGCAGCAGAAGAAAACCATGAGGGGTAATCATGCATGTGTAGGCCTGAGAATGAGAAGGGCTGAGATCAAGAAGAGATGAGCACACCTGGTGCCTTGCAGTTTTCTGGGGAGGCAGGAGAAGAAAATGAGATAGAGGGGCGCCTGGGCAGCTCACTTGGTTAAGCGTCCAACTCTTGATTTCAGCTCAGGTCATGATCTCGGGCTTGTGGGACTGAGTCCCGCATCGGGCTCTGTGCTCTATGTGAAGTCTGCTTGGCATTCTCTCTCTTCCTCTCCCTCTTCCCCTCCCCCTGCTCTCTTTCTTTTTCTCTCTCTCTCAAATAAATAAATAAATCTTAAAAAAAGCGGGGGGGGGGAGGAGCAAGATGGCGGAGAAGTAGGAGGGGGAGATAGTGACTGATCCCAGAAGTTCAGCTAGATAGTTATCAAACCACTTTAAACAACTACAAACTTAGCAGGAGATAGAAGAGAACAGCAACTCTAAGAACAGAGGATCGACCACTTTCCGGAAGGGTGCACCGTGCCTGGATCGTGGGTGATATATTCAGCTATACATCCTCTCATCCACTTCTCATCAAAATGACTAGGAGGAGGAACACCCAACAGAGGAAAAACCCAGAGACTGTGCCCTCTCCCTCAGAACTATTGGACATGGACATAAACAGTATGTCAGAAAGGGAATTCAGGGTAACAATTATCCAGGCGATGGCTAGGATGGAGA
>JAPYYM010002091.1:0-12685 GCA_028534135.1 Potos flavus
GCATCGGGCTCTCTGCTCAGCAGGGAGCCTGCTTCCCCCTCTCTCTCTGCCTGCCTCTCTGCCTGCTTGTGATCTCTCTCTCTGTCAAATAAATAAATAAAATCTTAAAAGAAAGAAAGAAAGAAAGAAAACATAAATAAAACAAAAGTCACCCCGTGTTCATGGATTGGAAGACTTAACATTGTTAATATGGCAATATGCCCCCAAAGCTATCTATAGATTCAATGCAATCCCTATCAAAATTCTAATGATATTTTTACAGAAATGGAGAAGCCAATCCTCAAATTCATATGGGATTCCAAGAGACCTGCTTAGTCAAAACAGTCTTAAAAAAGAACAAATTTGGAGGATTCAACTTCTCAACTTCAAAGCATACTATAAATCTATAGTAATCAAAATGATGTGGTACTGACATAAGCATAGACATGCAGATCACTAGAATAGAACTGAGACTCCAGAAATAAGTCCATATATCTGTGGTCAACTGATTTTTTCCAGTAGACTCTACGCCCAGGGTGGAGCCCAATGAAGGGCTTCAATTCACAAGCCTGAGATCAAGACTTGAGCTGAGATCAAGAATTGGATGCTTAACCAGCTGAACCACTCAGGTGCCCCGGTCAAATGCTTTTTTTTTTTTTTTTTCTTAAGATTTTATTTATTTATTTGACAGAGAGAGAGATCGCAAGTAGGCAGAGAGGCAGGCAGAGAGGGGGAAGCAGGCTCCCTGCTGAGCAGAGAGCCCGAGTGGGGCTCGATCCCAGGACCCTGAGATCATGACCTGAGCCGAAGGCAGAGGCTTTAACCCACTGAGCCACCCAGGCGCCCCTCAAATGCTTTTCAATAAGGATTACAAGACCATTTAGTGGTGGAAAGGAATAATTTCTTCAACAAATGGTGCTGGGACAACTGGATAGCCACATGCCAAAAAAAAAAAAAAAAAAAAAAATCAGGTTGGATAGCCTACAAAAAAAAAATTAATGAAAATGTATCCATGACCAAAATATAAGAGCTAACACTATAAGACCTTTAGAAGAAAATATACAGGTAAATCTTTGTGACCTTGGATTTGGCAATGGGATTTTATTTTTATTTATTTACTTATTTAAAAAAGATTTTGTCTATTTTTTTGTCAGAGAGAGATAGAGAGCGAGCGAGCACAAGCAGGGGGAGCAGCAGACAGAGGGAGAAGCAGGCTCTCTGCTGAGCAAGGAGCCCAGTGCAGGACTCGATCCCAGGCATACCTGGCAATGGGTTTTTAGATATGACAGCAAAAACAAAAGCAATAAAGGAAAAAATAGACAAACTGGACCTCATCAAAATTTTTAAAATTCATCTATGAAAGGACTTTTATCAAGAAAGTAAGAAGGGGGTGCCTGGGTGGCGCAGTCGGTTAAGTGTCTGCCTTCAGCTCAGGTCATGATTCCAGGGTCCTGGGATTGAGCCCCACATCGGGCTCCCTGATCAGTGGGAGCCTGCTTCTGTCTTTCATCTGTTTCTCCCTCTGCCTCTCCCTCTGCAGTTCCCCCTGCTTGTGCTCTCTCTCCCTGTTAAATAAACAAAATCTTAAAAAAAAAAAAAAAGGAAATAAAGAAGAGCAGTGCTTGGGTGGCTCAGTCAGTTGAGCGTCTGCCTTCGGCTCAGATTATGATCCCAGAGTGTGGGGATTGAGCCCCACATGGGGCTCTCCGCTCAGTGGGACTCTGCTTCTCCTCCTCCCTCTGCTCCTCCCTCTCCCTCTGCTGCTCTCCCTCTCTCTGCTCCTCCCCCTGCTCATGTTCTCTCTCTCTCTCTCACTCTCCCACTCTTTCAAATAGATAAATCTTTTTAAAAAGTGAGAAGAAAACATACAGAAGGGGAGCAAATACTTGTAAATCATATATAGGGTAAGAGCTCAATATCCAGAATATATAAAGAACTTCCACAACTCAAAACCAAAAAGATGAACCACCCAAGTTTTAAATGGCCAAGGGATTTGAACAGACATTTCTCCAAAGAAGAGAAATGGCCAAAAAGCACATAACAAGATGCACAACATCATTAGTCATTGGGAAAATGCAGATCAAAACCACAATGAAATACCACTTCACACTCATTTAGATGACTTCAATAATAATATAAAATAGGCAAACAGCAAATGTTGGCAAGGATGTAGAGAAATTAGAACCCCTGTATATGGCTGGTGAGAATGTAGTATAGTTCAAACACTATAGAAAAGTTTGTTCCTCAATAATTCAATAGAATTACCATATAACCTCACAGGTCCACTCCTAGGTATATACCCAAAAGAAATTAAAACAGGCACTCAAACAAATGCTCGGACGTGCATGTTTGTGGCAGCACTATGCACATTAACCAAAAAGTAGAAAAGCTCAAATGTCCATCAGCAGATGAGTAGACACACAGATTGTGGTGTATCAATACTATGGAGTATTATTCGGCCAAAAAAGGAATCAAGTGCTGATACGTGCTACAACGGGATGAACTTCAGAGACATTATCCTAAATGAAAAAAACCCAGGCCCAAAAGGTCACATATTGTATGACTCTATTTATTTTTTAAAAGATTTGTATTTATTTGAGAGAGAGAGAGAGAGAGCGAGCGCACAAGCGGGGGAGAGGGAGAAGCAGGCTCCTTGCTGTGCAGGGAGCCGGACGTGGGGCTCAATCCCAGAACACTGGGATCACGACCTGAGCCGAAGGCAGATGCCCAGTATGACTATATTTATATTAAATAGTCAGAATAGATACATCCAGTGGGGCAAAAAGCAGATTTGTGGTTGCCAGGGACGGTGGGAAGGGGAGAATGGGGAATAACTACCTAATGGATATGGGGTTTTCTTTGGGGGTGATTAACATGTTTTGGAGCTAGATAGAGAGGGTGGTTGAGCAACACTGTGAATGCTTTAAATGTCACTAAATTGTTCACTTTAAAATAGTTAATTTTGTTCATCTAATAGAATATCATCTATTAAAAAGTTGCCTATAAAAATAAATTTGCCATGCTTATGTGGGTCTATTTCTGGACTCTTTATTCTAGTCCATTGATCTGTGTTCGTATCCCTTACCAATACTACACTGTTTTGATTAGTGTAGCTTTAGAGAAAGTCTTATAAAAGAGTGATGTGAATCCTCCAAGTCTTTTTTATTACTTTGCAAAACTGTTTAGGCTACTCTAGTTCCTTTACCTTTCCACTTTACATTAAATCTATTGATCAATCTGGGGAGAACTGACATCTTTACTATGTTGAATCTTTCCATTTTATGAATATGGTATGTCTATTAATTTGGACTTCTTTGATTTATTTCACCAGTGGTTTGAAGTTCTCAAAATACATATCCTGTGTTTTTTTGTCCTGTAAGTGTTTTTTAAGAGTTATACCTAAAATTTTTTTTAAAGATTTTATTTATTTATTTGTCAGAGAAAGAGAGAGCACACAAGCAGGGGGAGCGGCAAGCAGAGGGAGAAGCAGACTCCCCGATGAGCAAGGAGCCCCATGTGGGACTGGATCCCAGGACCCTGGGATCATGACCTGAGCCAAAAGCAGATACTTAACCAACTGAGCCATCCAGGTGTCCCTGAATATTTTATTTTTGAAGCTATTGTAAATGATATTGTCTCTAGTGTATAGAAGTAGAATTTTTTTGTTGACTTTGCATCCTATGATCTCACTAAATTTACTTATTCTAGTAATTTTTGTAAGGTTTTAGGATTTTCTACATTGACAATCTATGACATCTGTGAATAGAGAGTGTTTTAAGTTTTTCCTTTCCAACCTGGATGTTTTATATTTCCTTTTCTTGTATTACTGCACTGGCTAAGACTTCTAGCATAATGCTGAATAGGAATAGGAGTGGGATTCTCGCCTTGTTCCTGATCTCAGAGGGAAATCATTTAATTTTTGACAATTAAGTATGATATTAGGTATAGGTTTTTTTTTAATAGATGATCGTTTACAGTTTGAACTTGTATTTCAAATCACTGAGGGATTTTATCAGAAATAAATGTTTTATGTTTCTCTGTACTTTTACAACAGTGTTCACTTTCAGGTTTCTAGTTGTGTCGAGATCAAGGGATATTAGAAAAAATAAACTGTAAACTCACAAGCAATTCAGTGGTACTTTGAATTCTGATGCTCTTCTTCGTATCACCTCCTGCTATTGGCTCTTTGAAGTTCTAAAATAGCTGCTCCATTTGTTTTATCCAGGTTTTATAGTTGTTTCTATGTGAAAGAAAACATGAGGCATGTTCACTCCACCTTACCCAGAACTGGAGCCCCAATACCAATAGTTTTGCTTCTGTCTTCCCAATCTTTATTCATTTTATTTCTCTGTATTTTTATTTTATATATTTTTAAGATTTTATTGACTTATTTGACAGAGAGAGATCACAAGTAGACAGAGGCAGGTAGAGAGAGATGGGGAAGTGGGCTCCCCGCCGAGCAGAGAGCCCGATGCGGGGCTCGATCCCAGGACCCTGAGATCATGACCTGAGCCGAAGGCAGAGGTTTTAACCCACTGAGCCACCCAGGCGCCCCTTACTTCTCTATATTATTGGTCCTCCCTTCTGATATGTAGTCCCTGCATCCAAAGGAGACTTCCTAAATTAGTTTCTTTTCAAAGCCTTTACTTAATCTTTCTTTCTTCTTGTCCGTACTCTTCTTCCCTGTTGCATTTATTAGTTACCTGGAAGCCTACTTGTCACTCTCCACTCTACTCCCATTCTTAGTCAATTTTAATACTGAGCTGTAAGTCACTTACCATAAAATTCACCATTTTAAAGGTTATAACTCAGTGGTTTTATTAGTGTAATCCCAATTCATCACAACTACTTAATTCCAGAATATCTGCATCACCTCAAAAAGAACCCCCCTTATCCTTTACCATCACCTTCCATTCCCTTGTGAATATAAAATCCCAGCACATAAAATAATGCCTGGCCCATAGAAAGTGCTCAATAAATATTTGCCCAATGTCAAATGAATGAATGAACACTCACAGTGGGTAGCTTTCTAAAAGTTTCAAGGAGCAAATATACCCACGTACAAATAAGGACAGAACCAGTTTTGGAAGCAGTTTAATTTAAATGCCAATTTGGGAATTGCAGGTGATAAACAGTAGCTTATTGTACAGCAATTCTGGTTACAATAACACTTGGTTTGCTAAGTTGGCTTTTATAAAGGATAAACTATGGAAAGTACTAACCAGTCATAAAAGAATCTTACACAGAAGTGTACGGTACCCTTCTTGATGATGAGGGCTCTGGCTGTTGGAATACATAGTGGCTATTCTACAATAACTCCAGAAAGAGGATCAAGGGATGGAATGGACACCGACAAGAAAAAAGGAGAGAATATGCCTTATTAAGAGTAAGTATGATACCAAATGGAAAAGAAAATAGAATAGGAATATTAAATTTCCAGGTCACTTTGCATCCTATCAGTTACTGAAATGTGATGGTCGAAAGCTAATTAAAATAAATGTTATCAAGCAGGAATGCTGAGGGGGGTGTATTATCACAAAATTCTTATGATTTTAGTATAAATCGTTTACATGTTACACGTTATTTCAAGAAGAAAAACTTAAAACCAATGCAAGCAGGTAAATGAGGGCACTTTACCTCGAGGGAGAATGTTCTATACAAATACATAAGAGAATAGTAATTATTATCATTTTGTTTTTCGGTTTCTGTTAAACCATCAATTAACTGTTACCACTGAACTTTTAATGAGTGAATCACTCTGGGGCTTGTTAAAGGTACAGCAGTTGATCATGCAGTTTTTGCCTTATTAATAAATTGCTCTGCTGATTGTTCGAGGCTTCTAGCATCCCTCCAGGACCACCCCCATTATGATACATTTGGGTTGCCTGTTTCTCTCATAATTGAATACGCCAGAGAAGAACCCCAGAGAGTCCTCCTACACGGCCACCTTGAGAAGTTGTTAGTCAAGTTCTGGTGGCCTTCAGAGCGAGTGAAAAACAGCCCCCATGTTCTCAATTAAACTTCCCTCCTGTGGGAGAGAGGGCCTCTGTTGATGGGGAAGTTTTTTCTCAAAGATGGTTTAGAACGGAGAGTGTCACAATTGTTTATCTTTTTAAAATTTTGTTATGTTAGTCACCATACCGTACATCGTAAGTTTTTGATGTAGTGTTCCATGATTTATTGTTTGCGTGTAACACCCAGTGATCTATGCAATCTGTGCCCTCCTTAATACCCAACACCAGGCTCACCTATCCTCCCTTCTCCACCCCCCTCCCTTCTATAATTCTCAGTTTGCAGAAGGGCCATATGCACCCCAATGTTCATAGCAGCAATGTCCACAATCGCCAAACTGCAGAAAGAGCCGAGATGCCCTTCAACAGGTGAATGGATAAAGATGTGTCCATGTACACAATGGAATATCATTCAGCCATCAGAAAGAATTGTTTATCTGTTATAAACTAAACCATTTATGGGTGAAATGTTGTAATGTCTGAGATTTCCTTTGAAATACTCCCAAGGAGCACCTGGCCGTCTCAGTCAGTAGAGCACGCGACTCTTATCTCAGTTGTGAGTTTGAGCCCCATGTTGGGTGCAGAGATTACTTTAAAAAATAATAATAAAAAAAAAAATAGGGGCCCCTGGGTGGCTCACTTGGTTAAGCCTCTGCCTTCAGGTCAGCTCATGATCCCCGGGTCCTGGGACTGAGCCTCACATTGGGCTTCCTGCTCAGCAGAAATCTGCTTCTCCCTCTGCCCCTCCCCTGCTTGTGCTCTTTCTCTCTCAAATAAATAAATACAATATTTTTAAAAAATAAATAAATAAAATAAAAAATAAAAATACTCCTAAACAAAAAACTCTAACAAAACCAACAGAATAAAAACAAAAGAACTGGAGGGAATAAATGAAACAAGATTGGCCAAATGTTGAGGCCTACACAGGGCTTCATCACATTACTCTACTTTCATGTATGTTTAGTAATTTTCATAATGAAAACTTTCAAATACGTGTATATAAAAGGATTCTTCGTCTACTACATCTATATACGTTATTTCTCTATGTATTACGATTCTTTCAGTTACAAAGAACAGAAACTCCAATTTACACTGACTTACACAATAAAAGGAATTGTACAGATTCGTGCAGCTAAAAAGTCAAGGTCAAGCTCGAGGTATCAGGTGATGCTTGATCATACAGCTCAGTGGTGTCACCAGGACTGAAATCTATCACTCTGCTCTGCCTTCTCTGGTGGCTAGTCTCGATCTAAGGCTCACATTTATCCTAGTTTCAGGAAGACTGCTAACGACCACTGGGTACATGTATCATCCAACAAGAGCTGGATTTGTTCTAGCATTTCCAACAAAAGTCCTGATGGGACCAGCTCAAGGTCATATGCCTAAAACCGAACCATCTTCCAACCATGGAGGTAGAATCCTCTTTTATTAACTTAGGTTAGGTCACATTCTTCACTCCTAGAAATCAGGGTCAGGAAGCTCACAGATCTCCAAATGGAATCAGGGTTGTTGGGAAAGAGAAAAGGGAAAATGGATGCTAAGAGGCAGTGAACAAATGTCTGCTTAACTCTCCACATGTAAAGTTTCCAATACAACAGAATAAAGGGCATTGAAAGACATCTTCTAAAATTGAAAAACAGATGTAAAGCTATGGTCAGAGAACAGGAACCTCGATAGTCTGTAGAAGTGAAAGATGACCTTAATGAAAGGACAAGCAGTGTCTGGAGTGGATGGGAGTAGTGGTGAGGAATTCTATGAGGCAAGCATTGCCATAATACCAAAAACCGGAAAAAAAATTACAAGAAAAGACATCTACAAATCAGTATCTCTCAAGAATATCAATTAAAAAATCCTCAATAAAATGCTACAAAGTCAAATCCGACAATGTATAAAAAGAGTTATACAGTGGGGGTGCCCAGGCAGGGCAGTTGGTCGAGTGTCCAACTCTTGGTTTTGGCTCACGTCATCATCTCAGGCTCATGAGATCAACCTAGGCTTCAGGCTCTGTGCTCAGTACGGAGTCTGCTTGGATTCTCTCTCACTCTCTCTCTGCCTCTCCCCCCTGTGGTCTGTCCTCTCTCTAAAAGAAATAAATCTTTTAAAAAAAGAATTATACAGTGGGACTTATTCCAGGTATGCAAGGCTGGTTCAACATGAGAGACTGTGGACTCTGATAAACAAACCGAGGGTTTTGGAGGGGAGGGGGGTGGGGGTTTGGGCGAGCCTGGTGGTGAGTATTGAGGAGGGCACATATTGCATGGAGCACTGGGTGTGGTGCATGAACAATGAATCTTGGAACACTGAAAAAACAAAATAAAAGTTAAAAAAAAAAAGGAAGAAAGAAAGAAAAAGGAATGTAATATAGACATCTATCCAATAAAATTGTTTTGGAGAAAAGTGAAAAAAATATATATTAAAATGTCATTCATCACATCAACAGGCTAAAGAATAATAATCATATGATCATATCAATAAATGCAGAAAAAGCATTTAGCAAAACCCAACACTGATATATGATAAAAAATTCAGCAAACTAGGAACACAGAGGAATTTCCTCAACCTGATAAAAAAGAAAACCTGCCAAAATACCCTACAACCAATATTGTACTTACTTGTGAGAAACTAGAAGCTTTCCCATTAAGATCAGGAACATAGTAAGAATGTCTGCACTCACCACTCCTCTTCAACATCATATCGGAAGCCTTATGTAATTCAATAAGACAAAAAAGGAAATAAAAGGTATACAGATTGAGGAAGAAAAAATAAAAGTCTGTGTTTACAGATGACATGATCATGTATGTGTAAAACCCCAAAAAACCAATAACAAAAAACTCCTGGAACTAATAAAGCATTTGTAGCAAAGTTGCAGGTTAAAAGGGTACTAAGCAAAAGTCAATCACTTTCCTATAAACTAACAATAAACAACTGTAATTTGAAATTAAAAAAAATATCATTTACATTAGTAAAATAATAAGATGGTTTGTACATCTTGTAAAATAGCAAAAACATGTACAAGATATATGAAGAAAACTACAAGATGAAAGAGATAAAAAAAATAATAAATGGAGAGATATTCCAAGTTCATGGAGAGGAAGACTCAGTATTGTTCAATGGCATTTCTTCATAACTTGATCTGTAGATTCAATGGAATCCCAATAAAAATCCCAGCAAGTTATTTTGTGGATGTTGATGAAATGATTTTAAAATATATATGGTCAAAAGACCCAGGATAACCAAAAGAATGTGGAAAGAACAAAGTTGGAGGACTATCATTACCCAAAATTGAATTACTCTCAACCTACAAGACAATGGGGTATTGGTGAAAAAATAAATAGATCAGTGGAACAAAATAGAGAGCCCAGAAATAAAACTACATAAATATGGTCAACTGATTATTCACAAAGGAGTGAAGACAATAAAATGGAGAAAAGATTGTCTTTTCAACAAATGGTACTAACAGGGGATATCTACACACACACACACACACACACACACACACACACACACAGAGACATACACAGGAAGGAAGAAAAAGAAAAATGAAATCTATATACAGATTTTACACCCTTCAGAAAATTAACTCAAATGGATTCTAAACCTCAGACACTTGGGTGGCTCAGTGCCTTCGGCTCAGGTCATGACCCCAGGGTCCTGGGATTGACCCTTGCTCAGCAGGGAGCCTGTTTCTCCCTCTGCCTGCCGCTCCCTCTGCTTGGGTTCTCTCTGACAAATAAATAAAGTCTTTTAAAAAATGGATTCTAAACCTAAATGTAAAATACGAAACAGTAAAACTCATGGAAAATAATGTAAGGGTACACCCAGATGACCTTAGGTTTGGTGATGACATTTTGGATAACAAAACTAAATACACAATCCATGAAAGAAGCATGAGAGTGGTTAGAGGAGGAGTTGTTTCCAAGCCTGACTGTGTACAGGAACAAGAAATGATTTTGGAGGACACAGTATTCTGGTTAACTCTATAGGGTAATCCAGAAAAAAAAAATCAGGGTTCTGAGAACAAGACACCATCCCTCAGAAGGGATTTTTAGCCCTTGGATGACAGGTAAGAGATCAACATTTAGTAAAGATAGCACTTCCCTGGATGTCACTGCCCCAGTATCTCCTTCCCTTCCTTCTGAAATGGTGAGGGCTGATATGAGTGGTGAGGATGGCGGTGGAATGGAGAACCAGCAGGCTGTCTCAGAGAGCTGAAGGGGAAGAATGGATAAGTAGTCAGCTAGGAGCCCTGATTCTTAAATCCTATTCTCCAATTGCATGGACAAGAATTTGATTTTTTCCTGGAGCTCTCATAATCAAAGGACGTTGTTGTATCTGAAGTAGGAACCAGAAATCCTCAATTTTCTCCCCGCATCTTCTCCAACACAACTTAAGACAATCATTTCCTGACATTTGCCGTAATACCTGCTCTCTCAGATGGGACCGATGATCACCGTTCTTCAGCCCTCCTGCCAAGTCGCATAGATGAGATCCTGTAAGATACACTTTGAAGATGAAAGATGTTATACTGGGTTGATCTTTCACCATAGCCTGGTACCAATGCCCTCTGTAAAACTGAAGTGCCATTATCCAAATCCATTTGCAAAGTACTCTTTGCCATGGTAGATGTTGGAAGCTATTGAGATTGCTCTTGCTAAAACATTTGGATCTTCTAATAGCTGTAGAAGATGCCAAACAATTGCTCATGTTGATCTTGGAGAAGTGAATTCTTCTGCTGGGCCCTTGCAAAGAATTCTCCAAGTCATCTCCTAGGAGAAGGATGCACAGGTCCTAGTCTATTGTCTGCAATAGGTAGCCATGGGATCTGAAGCATCAGCTTCCAAAGCTATGTAATAATGATGCCTGTACCACTAACCGAGAAGCTGTGTGGTGTGGGGGAAAAGGATAATAAATTGTGACTCACATGTCATGGGAACTAGTTTTGTCCTACTAAATGAGTTATTCTCCCAGGTTTCAATAATGGTGAAAGGATTAGCTAAGTCTGTGTTCCCCACACTAGTGTTCCAAAAACAATCTTGAGAGTTGTTAGGTGAGAATGTTGCACGCAAAGGCCCCACCACTAGGGCCTCCACAGTCAAACAGGGCTGGTATTCTGTGTGCTTACCCTCTTC
The DNA here is from genome assembly GCA_028534135.1 of Potos flavus. Taxonomy (NCBI): domain Eukaryota; kingdom Metazoa; phylum Chordata; class Mammalia; order Carnivora; family Procyonidae; genus Potos; species Potos flavus. The sequence goes on from JAPYYM010002091.1 coordinate 11,120, forward strand.
CACTTTGATTACCCCCCACCCCGAGTTTCACGTAACACATTTAAACGTAAATGCTCTGGGAAATTTTCCTACAACAAGACATTCACTTTATTCTAACCCATCGTCCCCAAATTTACTTGAATACTTTTTTTCATGGAACATCTCTGCACATCTCACAGTGTTCTCTGAGTCTCAGTTTGGGACGCACTGACAGTGCTAGATTTCTAAGGTCCTTTCCAGATCCTTCTATCTATGTCCTCCATAGCAGGAGAGGCTTGAGTACTTGCAAGACCATCAGGTCTATGTGAGCATGCAGGCCCTTATTACGAACAAGGCAAATGCTGGAGAGCAGACATCACAGGAATGGGTGCCTGGAAGAGAAGCAAGGGGAATGGAGGGGACTTTCCTGTACAGTACACGGAATCCAGTCTTCCTATTCCAGAGCGAAGGTCCCCGAGCTTTGAGTTTGAGCATTCATGCGGATAAAATGATAGCCTTGGATATTCATAGGTCCCCACATAAAACACTGTGTGATCCTTCAGAGGACTTGATGCTCTCTTCTTACACTTCTTCTGGTAAAGCGCAAGACAAGGACTCATTGTCATCACAATCAATGAAGCACTTGATACCTCAAGAAGGAAGATTATTGAGCCAGCGGAAGTTCTGAGTAACCAAAGCTAATGTGCAGGTGGCCATGGCAGTTTCTCCCCCTTTGTAACAGTCCATTCTTGTGTTTATTACACATGACAATGTGTCAGTCTTGGACTTGACACTGCAGACTCAAGGCTGCACAAGACACAGCCCCTGCCCTCCTCATGCTCACATTTTAATGCGGGAAGACAGACAAAAACAAGTAAATGAACCAAATAACTCTAAGTCGTAATACATGCTATGACGGAAACATACATAGTGCTCAGACTGACAAGAGCAGACATGACTGGTAGATGAGGAAAAGGAAGAGGGAGCCTTGTGCAAGTTTGGATTTTAAAATTTGGGAGTTTTAGAGACCACAGAACTGAATATTGCAAAAGCGCCTCTTCGTTGAAAGAATAAGATTGGCAATAGAAGCTTCTCCTTTAAGGACGATAAATAGCTTTAATGAGGGCTAATGCTCCCCCACCACAGCTAAAGGATGAAGGAAATGTTTAAAAAAAACTATTGCTCCTTAAGTTATTAACGTTTTTAAAGAAAACTTTACTAAAGTTAAACACATTTTACTTTAACCCTTATTAATGATCTTTCACTTTTTCTTCTAATGCCGTGACACAGTTCAATTGTTCATAAACATGGTGGGAAAATGCTTAGTGTAATTAATTATATCGGAAACCTACCATCTGTTTAAAAAAAAAATTAAACAGTAAGCTTCCTGCTGGTTCTTGGCTATGCACACATTCCCGACAGAGGCTTCTCGCTCCTCAACTGCAACGTCTTGATTTCCTGCACGACCTTCCTCCCAACTACCACCTCTTAGTCCAAGACGGCAGTGCCCTTCCTCTCTATACCAGTCAGGACAGAGCCGCTTCTGCCCTACGGCCTGTGTTTTTGAGGCCAACTCACAGAGGTACGAGAGGAGCACTTACCAAACGA
>JAPYYM010002092.1:0-12685 GCA_028534135.1 Potos flavus
GGCTGGGGGGTAGAGACGGGTAGGGATATGAGGGTGGCTGGGTTATGGACATTGGGGAGGGTATGTGCTATGGTAAGTGCTGTGAAATTTGTAAGCCTGAGGATCCACAGACATGTACCCTGGGGCAAATAATACATTATGTGTTGTTAAAAAATAAATAAATAAATAAATAAATAAATCTTTCAATGAAGACTAAAAAAAAAAAAAGAATCTTATGGTTGCTAAATTGGCCACAGGCTCTTGGTTTAGCTCCTGTTCATGCTGGTGTGCTATTATACTGCTCAAAATATTTGCTAAGGTGTTCCCTACCCCTGGTCAACGGTCTAGAGCACCACCTCAAGCAAAGGGAAGAAAAGGCAAAGCACTCCCCAGTGTTCCTAGGAAAGGGATGTTTGAAGAGGATTCTGGGACCAGTGGATTGGTGAGCTGAGTGTGACAGCCCTCAGGGCGTTCATCTACAACATTCTGTATAATCGACAGCAGGAGTGGAAAGCATCTCGTTCTCAAAGTCTAAGTGCCAAAGAAGAGAGTTAACTTACTGGCATCTGAGAAGAAGATCTGTACTTTTGGTGATTGGCACCTACCATTTAGACCTATTTCTTATTTGTGACTTTGATCCTGAGAAAATTTCAAGAAAACTTAGATCTTTGGGGTCTTTAGGAAGCTTGGGAGAGTGGATGAGGATTAGTGGCTGACATCTGTTAGCACCTACACCGGCTGGCCATGTATTAGGACCTTTATTATTTCATTGTAGCTCTATAAAAAGTATCTGGGCTCAGTCAATCTTGGAAGTTTTTAGTGTTTTGATTTCCATGAAGGACATCTTGGGAGACCTCTAGACTTGAGAATGGTCACCTTCCTCACGTATCAGCGTGACAGCGGAAGATTTGTGTTGCCATTAGAAAAGAGCAGATCTGTCCTGAGGGCTCTCATTCTTGAGCAAAGAATGTTAACCTCACTGATGAATCCACCCTCATAACACCACCAATGAAATCTTCCTTTCATTGCCACATCCACCCACACATGTTTAAACTTTTTCAGTCTGTTTGCTATGGTCCAAAATCCATTTTCTTACATCTGTAGGTCTAAGAAAACTCTAACTAAAGGTTACAAAGCTTGTATTAGTTCTGTAAGGTTGCAGAAATTTAGTTACAGTGGAAGACAAGAAATAAAAGAGAGGGGAAGATATGGAGAGAGAGCAGAGTGGAAAAAATGAGTAACAAAGGGCATTCCACACCATTACCCCGATAACAAAACCAGAGGACACTACAAAAACAAAACAACACAACAAAACAACAACAAAACCCTAGAGGCTAATACTCTCTGATGAACCCAAATATCCTCAACAAAATATTAGGAACCAATTCCAACGATACATTAAAAGGATCATTCACTACAATCAAGTGGGGCTTATTCCAGAGATACAAGAGTGGTTCGATATTTGCAAATCAATCTGATATATCTCATTAACAAGAGGGAGAATAAAAACCATATGATCATCTCAGTAAGCACGGTAAAAGTATTAGACAAAATACAACACCCACTCATGACGAAAACTCTCAACAAGGTTGGTTCAGAGGGCCATACCTTAACATAATAAAGGTTATATTTGAAAAACCCACTAGGAGCTAACATCATACTTGGCATGAAAAGCTGAAAGCTTTTCCTCTAAGATCAGGAACAAAACAAAGATGTGTACTCTCACCACATTTACTCAACACGGTACTGTGAAGATGTAGCTGCAGGAATCAGGAAGAAAAAGAAGCAAAAGGCATCCAGATTGGTAAGGAAGAAGTGAAACTGTCACTATTTGCAGGTGACATGATGCTACAGATGGAAAATCCTAAAGACTCCACCAAAATCCATTAAAATGGATAAATCAGTAAAGTTGCAAGACACAAAATTAACATACAGAAATCTGTTGCGTTTCTATATACTAATAATGAAGTAGCAGAAAGAGAAATCTAAATAACAATCCCATTTACATTTGCACCAAAAGAATAAAATATCTAGAAATAAATTTAACCAAGGAAATGAAAGAACCTACTCTGAAAACTATAAGACAACTGATGAAAGTTGATAAGACATTGATGACACAAACAAATGGAAAGATACGCCATGCTCACGGACTAGGAGAATTAATATTGTTAAAATGTCTATACTACCCAGAGCAATCTATAGATTCAATGCAATCACTATCAAAATACCTATAGTGTTTTCCACAGAAATAGAACAAATACTGAAATTTGTATGGAAACACAAAAGACCTCAAACAGCCAAAGTAATTTTAAGAACAAAACTAGAGGTATCACAATTCCAAATTTCAAGATATACTACAAAGCTATAGTAATCAAAACAGTATGGAACTGGTATGAAAACCAGAGATCAATGGAACAAAATAGAGCCCAGAAATGAACCCAAAACTATATGGCCAATTAAGCTAACAAAAGAGGCAAGAATGTACAATGGGAAGAGTTTTTTCAATAAATGCTGCTGGGAAAAATGGATAGCTATATGCAAAAGGGTAAAAGTGGACCACATTCTTACACTACACACAGAACTAAACTCAAAATGGATTAAAGACCTAAATGGGAGACCTGAAATCATAAAACTCCTAGAAGGAAACATAGGCAGTAATCTCTTGGGCACTGCCCTTAGCAATATATTTATGGATCTGTCTCCTCAGGCAAGGGAAACAAAGCAACAATAAACTGGTACTGTGCCAAAATTAGATTTTGCACAGCAAAAGAAACCATCAACGAAACAAAAAGACAATCTACTGAATGGGAGAAGATGTTTTCAAATGATATATCTAGTAAGGAGTTAGTATCCAAAATATATAAAGAAAACATACAACTCCCCACCCAAGAACAAATACTCCAATTTAAAAATGGGCAGAGGATGTGAATAGACATTATTCCAAAGAAGATATACAGATGGCCAAAAGACACATGAAAAGATGCCCAACATCACTAACTGTCAGGGAAAACCAACTGAAAACATAAGGAGATATCACCTCACACCCGTCAGACGGCTAGTATCAAAAAGACAAGAAATAACAAGTGTTGGTAAGGATGTGGAGAAAAAGGAACCCTCACACACTGCTCATGGGAAATTAAATTGGTGCAATGAATGTGAAAAACAGAATGGAGGATCTCCCCAAAGTTAAAACTGAAATACCATATGATCCAGTAATCCCATTACTGGGCACTTACCCAAAGAAAACAAAAACACTAATTTGAAAAGATACATGCACCCCTATATTTATTACACCATTATTTACAATAGCCAAGTTATGGAAGGAACCCAACTGTTCATCAACACATGAGTGGATCAAGAAGATGTGGTGTATATATGCAATGGGTTATTATGTAGCCATAAAAAAAGAGAGATCTTGCCATCTGCGACAACATGGGTGGACCTAGAGGGTATTATGCTAAGTGAAAGAAGTCTGACAGAGAAAGACAAATACCATATGATTTCACTTACATGTGGAATCTAAAACACAAACCAAAAAAATGGACTCTTAAATACAGAGAACAAATTGGTGGTTGCCAGAGGGGAGACAAGTGGGGGGATGGGCAAAATACACAGGATTAAGAGGTACAAACTCCCACTTATAAAAGAAATAAGTCACAGGGATGAAAAGTACAGCATAGGGAATACAGTCAATAATACTATAATAACGCTGTACGGTGACAGATGGTGACTACATTGATCATGATTAGCACTGAGTAATGTATCGAATATATTGTACACTAACATAACATTGTATCTAAATTATACTTTAAAAAATAAAATAGAAGGAACTTTCCAATCTTTCAGTCATTAATGTATTGATTCATTAACCAATTACCTGACCATTACTGTGTGCCAGCACGATGTTAGAAGCTGAAATATGAAGTCAAATAAGACATGGTACTCATCTTTACACAGGATACTGACAAGTAAATCAATAATTACAACATTAATGTCTTTAATATGAGAGAAGCTTCAGGGAAGTACTGTAAGAACACAGAGGAAGAAAATATTTGGCCACAGAAAGAAGAAAGTCTTGCCATTTGTGACAACATGGATGGACCTTGATGGCATTATGCTAAATGAAATAAGATACCTTCTGATCTCACTTAAATGTGGAATCTAAAAACACAAAAACCAAAACCCCAAATTCACAGGTACAAAGAACAGTTTGGTGGTTACCAGAGGCAGTGATATGGGGGTGGGCAAGGTGGGTACAAACTTCTACGTAAAATGAATAAAAAATTGTAACTATGTATGTTAATCAGATTTATTGTGGTGATTATTTTACTATATATATATAAATATTGAATTATTATGCTGTACCCCTGAAATGAACAAAAGAACATAGAGGTAGGAAATTTAAGTTAGTTCTCTTCAAAAGAGAAGCCTTCCAGGAAGAGACGCTGCTGCTGCTGGGTTCTGAAAGACTCTAGGACACCTTCCAGATGGAGAAGGAAGATCATTTCAGGAAGAAGATTCAGCACATACAAATGGATTGAGACAGGACTCACTCGCGCAATGTTTACAACCAGGGTCTCTACTGACATATATGATATATATGACAGGTGGAAATAAAGCCAATATTGGGAAAATCAGAAACTTGAATAAAAATGAACTCTTTATTTCTGGGTAATTTAATACAGCTTAGTAAGGATACAATCTAAAAAGACGATGAGATAATGAGAAGAGATCAGAAGAACAAATGAGAATTTATCCCGGATTAGTAAAACATTAAGTGTTAAGTACAGAGGTTGGGTAGCGTTAGTCAACTAAGGATGAACACTTGGCACAGCGGGGGAGAGCAGCTCGGGTAATGCATTCATAGCCACACACGAGGTGGTATGGTAAAAGCATGTTGGGTGATCTCCTAGGAGGAACGCCAGAACCCAGGAGCCAAGAAAAATCAACAAACTACACTACATGCAGCAAACTTCGCTCCCTCAGCCAACGTTTTTGAACAGCCATTGCGTACTAACACTCTGTCAGACACAGGAGGACAAAAAGGACTCAAAAGCTTACAAATTGCGAAAGTGACACATATAGAGAAAGGCAAACAGCAAACACCCGAGGAGGAGGAGATACACAGAACTGCCACAGTGACATAGGACCCTGCGGGACGGAGGACTTAATGTGCCTTTTTAAAGATGGTTATTTGGACAGATTGGAAGAGGGCAACAGTACTGCCCTTACACCTCGGCAAGGGGAATGCCATCCTGAACACCATACTTTAGAGGGCCCCATTTACAGGGCCCCACGCTAGCCGTCCCGTGGCCGTGCCCCTCTACACAGGAAATCCCATGAGCCAACGAAGACGCCCACCCATGGCATCGGCTTCCCCTCCAGACTATGTTCCGAGTTCCCCAGGCCAAGTAATTCTCTGCCAAACAATTCTGCAACCCCACTTCTAAAGCAACTTCAGGGCTTTCCCCTTGCCCACACACTAAAGTCCATATTCTGGGACTTTATTTTTATTTTATTGAAGTACAGGTGACACACAATTTTACTTGGTTTCAGGCACACAACATAGTGACCTGACAACTCTATAGGCTATGCTATGCTCGCCACAAGTGTACTAACATCCGTCCCCATACAGTGCTATTACAGTATCATTGATATTGATATATTACATATTACATCAATATGTGATATATTCCATCAGTATATAATATTGATATATTACAATATCATCCATTTTGCCCATCCCCTCACCCACTTTCCCTCTGGCAACTATCAGTTTGTTCTGTGGGTCTGTTCCTGCTTTGGTTCTGTTTTAGATTCCACATCTAAGTGAAGCCATATGGTATCTGTCTTTGTCCATCGGACTTCTTTCACTTAGCATACTACGCTCTAGGTCCATCCATGTTGTCACAAATGGCAAGATCTCATTTTTTATGGCTGAGTAGTATTCCACTATAGGTATATATACATCCGTATATTGATGGACACTTTGGTTGCTTCCATATCTTGGCCATTGTTAATAGTGGTGCAATAAGCAGTGGGGTGCATATAACTTTCTCAGTAGGTGTTTTTGTTTTCTTTGGGTAACTACCCAGTGGAATGTTCCATGACTTTAAATTTAACTTATGGCTGTGTATAACAATGGCTGAAGGATGGAAAGGTCCGAAGTGAGCTTTATTTTGTGTATCCCTGCTTGCTTACCCCAGCTGCTAAGAATGTAAAATGGTGCAACCATGTTGAAAAACAGTTTAGCAGTTTGGTAAAAACATCACCATTCACCTACCATATGATGCAGCATACTACTTCTAGGTATATTTACACAAGAAAAAATAAAGCACGTATGCCTGCAAAGACTTGTACACAAATATTCATGGCAGCTTTATTTTTAATAGCTAAAAAATAGAAACCTCCCACATGTCCATCGATAGATGAGTGGATAAATTGTGGCGAATCTATACAATGAAAGACGACTCAACAAAATAAAACAGCTGATGCACACACAACACGGACGGATCTTAAAATTACGAAGAAGATAAAGAGCGAGAACATACCACGTGTTTCCATTTACATGAAATTCTAGGAAACATAAACTTAGATATGTGACAGAAAGTAAAGCAGTGGTTGCCTGGGGACTCCAAGGTAGAACAGTATATCCTTCAAAAATGAAGGTGAAATAAGGACATTTTCATATGATGCCTAAGTAAGAGAATTTGTAGCCAGCAGAGCTGCACTATAATGTAGGTGGAAGATGTTCTTCGTGCCAAAGGGAAATGATTCCATACGGAAAGGATTTACAGAAAAGCATCAAGAGCACCGGAAATAGATCTTTCTACTGGACGAGCCAGAACCCAGAGCAAGCTAGCCCCCACCCACCTCGGGACCTGCGCCGTACCTGCGGTCCTCAGCCCTCACACCGCGCTCCTCCCTATGCTCCTCCCTACCGGAGGCGCAGGGCTGCATAACCCCCAGGTGATGTGCTGCCCCTGCTCCTTGTTCTACTGCCACTAGGAAGACCACGGCCCGGAGGCAGGGGTGACCCATCGGAGGCAAACCCGCTGGGCTGACTCCTCCCACAAAGCTGAGATGGCCTCCCTGGCTCTGTGCCATGCACCTGGCCGTGCCGGGGGCCAGGCTGGCCCGGCGCTCCTGCCTCGGCTACCTTCTTCTGACAGTACTTGGAAACAGGAGAGCCATGAAGAGCACACCTACTTTTTTGCCAGCACAATGCTGAGTGGGACTCCCACCCCGTCCTAGCTGTGTCGGCTGGAGCTCAGCTCCTTCCCCCCTTTCCTTCCTCTTCCTCCTCTCTTCCCTCCCCCATGCCTTCATTCACTCCTCCTCCTTCACGTCCCTTCATTTATGTTTTAGGCATTTTGTGGGTTTTAGCACTTATCAATCACAGGCATTATATTGTATAATACGGCGAGTCAAGATCTTGGTGTTTGTCCTCTTTCGTTGATAGTTTTATAGAACATTTTAAAGAGACTTATTTGATCAGAATAATTATTTCCCACCACCAACTCCTTCCTCACTTCTTTTTAAATGAGCAAAGGTCATTAAGGTCTTGAGACAGACTGCTGAGTTTGTAAGAAGACACAGACAGTATCCAAACCCTTGCCTTAAAAAAAAAAAAGCCTTTCAGAGAAAATGAAATGTGAAGCATTCCAGAACGGTAGGTCAGGAAATGGGATTCAACCAGCTCAGGAATGGGTCCTTCTCAGACTAACCAGACACAACTCTGAAACCTTCGTGGGACCCTCAGGGTCAAGGCCGTGTTGTACAGAACTGAGCGACAGGGACATGGCATCTCCTTCCAGAGACAAGAGACACAAACTGGAGTGCTGTCACACAGCGAGGCCTCTGTGTTGCTCCCAGGGCTAGGGATGGCTAACCTTGACACTTCTTTTGGCGGCCCCTGAGGGATGGTTCCCAGTCAGTGTCTCGTGTGTCTGAAGGATAGGAATGTGTTTACATTTGTGAATGAAACTAGAAAGTTTAGAGAGTAGCTAGAAGTGGACATATGAGACTCTCTGGCTTTCACGCAGCCGACTTTCCAGAATGTGTATTTATCTGTATTTTACACCGATATGTGAACCCGCTCACCATCTACCTCCGAGCACGGTGCTCTGGAGGGAAGCGGCCAAGGACATGAAATGGGTGAGAATTCCCTAGAATTTAGAGGAACTCTGACTTGTTATCTAATTTTCATGAGACTAAAACCACCTAAGTCAGATATTGAAGCATCTGGGGAACATACTTGGTTACCACATCTGAAGAGAAATATAAATGAACTATAATGATGAGTAATGATAAGCAGGGAGGGAGACAAACCATAAGAGACTCTTAATCTCAGGAAACAAACTGAGGGTTGCTGGGGGGTGGGGAGGGAGGGATCGGTGGCTGGGTGATGGACATTAGGGAGGGTGTGTGCTATGGTGAGTGCTGTGAAATGTGTAAGCCTGATGATTCACAGACATGTACCCCTGAAACAAATAATATATTCTATGTTAAAAACAAAACAAAACAAAACAACAACAGCAAAAAATCCAGCGTTTATTTACCAAACACTCATGTGCCGGGCATGGGACATATATTATCTAGGATTTTCACAACAGTCCTGCAAGTTGGGTGTTTTTCCCAGTTTGTAGATGTGGAAATTGAGACCGAGAGCTCAAGACTGGCACTGCTGCGCGAAACGCGAAGCAAGTTCAGTAACAATCAGTGTTTCTACACCTTCCGAGTGAAAGGTTTCAGAGCCGGGGTGGCAGAGGAAGGGTTAGGTTTCCTGCACTGCAGGACGTCTCAGGACAAGAAGCGGACCAAAAAAAAGAATTTTCTCTGCATTCTGGGGACCCCTGAGGCTGTAGGACAGCTTCCCTCAACTCAAGTAAGGAGACAAAAGGTTTGGTTAGAACAGAATAGATCCCTGCAGTTTTGCTGGCTACGTTCGGTTTCCCGCACGTGGCTCTTTATCTCATTTCACTCAGCGTCTGGTCGAATGGCAACCCCTCAGGCCCTTCCCGGATCCATCTCTCAGAGGCCTGATTCAAAGGAAGGAGGGAAGCCTCTGCTTTGTGGTGTCCTGATCTGTGAGGCAGAAGCTTTCTCCTCACCTGCTGTTTTTCCTGGATGGCACTTACTATACAAACTTTCACTGGCTAGTTCATTGTCTGGCTTCTCCAATAGATCCCCAACGGGCCACTTTATCCCCAGTTCTAAGAACAACGTGACTGCGTAATACTTAGTGAATGAATTAACGAAACTCTCCTTGTTCTAAACCTTTACAGGATTCACTCAATACTTCTATGCCATATTACTTTGCATGCCTACCTAGATTTTCATATGTGCGATCTGGTTTCCAGTACACTGTGAAAGATCCTTAACCCTCTTAACACCTGATATGTCATCAGGGTGAACTGGACCCAATTTTCTATTTTGCGTTTCTTTTTCAGACGATTTTCAGACGATTCTTTCTTCCAGAAAACAAAAAATTGTATATTTTTAAAGTAGAATAAAACTCATTCTATTTTTCATTTAACATGAGTCCAGTGGACTCTCTTATAAATTTAAGACACATTGTGGGATCTTAGTGATTTTATATTTTCTATATTTTAAAACATCTTGTTATTTAATCATTCCAGAAATTATCTCATTATTACTCAAGCATTTAAATTTGTGCAAAAAAAACCCACAAACCTGTGAAAATATAAGAATGATATTGCCTAGAAGGACAATGAAATATAAGAAATATAAGAATGAACTGCCTAGAAGGACAATGAAATAATAAGTCATCACTACTGCACTGTCCTTCATTTTTCTTATTACTCTATCCAAGGAATGGCATCGTGCTATAAGATAAAAGAAATTTAGAGACATCTTTATAGCTTTTTAAAGCTCTCACTGAACACACCTGAAGGTTCAGAATTTTTCATGCTCTTAAACTTTAATTATCATACAAATTACCCAAGGATCTTGCTAAAATACAAGTTTTCATTAACCTGGTGTGGGACGGGGCCCAAAAGTCTGCATTTCTACCAAACTCCTGGGTGAGGGCGACGCTACTGGCCCACAGACCACACTTTGATTTAGCAAGGATTTAGACCATGGTCTCTTGAAACTTGTGTGGAATATAATCAAGGTATTAACTATTTATGTGCTTATAAAAATACCAAGTTCTTGCTTACTTTCTACAAATCTACTAGGTATGTTATTACATACACTACTGCACGAAATTCTAGTACCGTGAGATTGCAGTCACACTCTGCATCAGTCAGTACTTGTCAACAAACATCACCAGGTGCTTTTCATGTTAATTGCTGTCAAATTCAAACCTTATCCAGCCTATACTTATACAACTCATTTTTTTTTAAATTTAAATGGCAGTTTAAGCTTTTGTTCTTTATGAATTTATCTTCATCATTTCAGCCCCAACTTTGTGCTCTATTAAGATTATCCAAATTCTGGACTTCCAGGGAAAACGGTGGCGTACAAGGACCCAAAGCTCACCTCCCCCCATGGATACAAGTAGATAAACACCCATAGCCACGTAAATAACCCAGAAAATGACCCAAAGACTGGCACAACAGACTCTCCACAGCTACATGTAGAGAAGAGGCCACATCGAAAAGGGTAGGAAGGGCAGGAACGCAGTTGGGAGCAAAACCGACCCATGAGACTGTCCTTGGGAGAGCGGGACACTGCAGCTGTGGGGCAGGGAGAGGCGCGGACCCCACCCCAGCACCCCAGACACAGGAGACCCATGCTGGGTAGACAAATCTCCATAATATTTGGCTTTGAAAACCAGAGAGACTTAACTTCATGAGTTCTTACAATCACTGGCGCTTAACACTTAGAACTTCTAAGTCAGCAGGCTGGCTCTGGGAGATCCAGAGGGTGAGAGGAAACGGAGTTTTTAACCTTAAAAAGACAGCACAACAAACAGCCCTCAGAAATACAGTGTAGAAGCAGCAGCTTGAAGACCCCTTGGGATATATGGGAGGGAGAGTTGTACTCTCCTCTCAAAGCGTGTGCCAGACAGGCAGGGATCTTCAGGAGACTTCTCTAAGAACAAATGAGCTGGCAGGTGCCGTTTCCCTTCCCCACCCACTCATTCTCCTGGGGACCTGCCCCCTCCAGTCTGCCCCGGGCCAGAACCCACCCCAAGTGGTCCCACACACCTGGCAGTGTGAAGCAGCCCCACCAGGCCCAGCGGCACTCCAAAGGGACCCCTGCCTTGGGGTCGGGGGAAGGTAACCACACACACTTGTCCTACCGCAGCCCCAGCGAGGGGCTGAGGGCCGACATCTGACTGCAGGGCCCGGCCACATACAAAAGCTTCTCAGGGGACAACACAGGGAGAGCACCCTGCAGTTTGGTGCTACCGCGTCCCAGGTCTGTGCCTGGTCTGACTCAGCTCCAGCCCGGTGCGGCCCCAGACTGGCCCACTAACAACACGGGGACTACACCCTGCCCATGGCGGGCAAAGAGGGCCACTGCAGATGGCTGGACTGGAGGCAAGCGAGGGCTCAGCCACAACAGGAGACATCCGTGACGGGCGCGGTGCTGATACATGGGACACTGCACTGCGGGGCACTACAGGAGCTCCCCTTCAGAAGGCCACTACTCTCCAGCGCGGGAGACACCGCTGACTTTCCCAACACGGAGAAACAGACACAAGGAATCAGACAAAATGAGGAGACAGAGGAATATGTCCCATATGAAAACACAGGACAAAAATCATAGCAAAGGAGCTAATAAACAAAACAGAGATTAAGTAATATGCCTAATAAAGCATCTAAAGTATTGGTCATAACGATACTCCCCGGGCTCGAAAAAAGAGTGTTGAGGGTCTCACTGAGATCCTCCAAAGAGAGAAAACATAAAAAACCAGAGATAAAGAACTCAATAAATGAAATTAAAAATACACTAGATGGAATAAATAGAGTAGAGGAAGCAAAACAATGGATCAGCAACCGGAAGGAGAGAGTGATGGAAAGCGATCAAGCTGAACAAGAGAATAGAAAGAATAACAAATGAGAATACATGAAGGGAGCTCAGCAACACCATCAAGCATAATGACGTTCACAATATAGAGACCCCAGAAGGAGGAGAGAGAGAAAAAGGGGCAGAAAATCTGTTTGAAGAAATAATAGCTGACAACTTGGCAAATATGGGGAAGGAAACAAACATTCAGGTCCAGGAGGCACAGAGACCTCCCCTCCCCCAACAAAATCAATCCAAGGAGGTCCACACCAAGACACATTAGTAATTAAAATGGCAAAAAGTAGTGATAGAGAATACTTATTTACTATTATTTTTTTAATGGGAAGTTAAATTTTTTGCAAGGGTAAAATGATATAGCTTTATATTTGGGCCACAAAACACTTTAAAAGAGTTGTATTTTTTATTTTTACGTTCTTTAAGTTTGTCTTTTTTTTTTTTAAAGCACCCGGTGCTTATCACAAGTGCACTCCTTCAACCCTATCACCTATTTCACCCATTCCCCCCACCTACCTCCTCTCTGGTGACCATTAGTTTGTTCTCTGTTGTTAAGAGTCCATTTTCTGTGTCTATACTGCCCAGAGCAATCTATACTTTCAATGCCATCCCGATCAAAATTCCACCGGCATTTTTCAAAGGGCTGGAACAAACAATCCTAAAATTTGTTTGGAACCAGAAAAGGCCCCGAATTGCTAAGGAAATGTTA
>JAPYYM010002093.1:0-12683 GCA_028534135.1 Potos flavus
GGGTATTCGTCCTTTCTGATGGAGGCATAATATTCCATTGAATATATGGACCATATCTTCTTGATCCATTCATCTGTTGAAGGGCATCTTGGCTCTTTCCACAGTTTGGCGATTGTGGCCATTGCTGCTATGAACATTGGGGTACATGTGGCCCTTCTTTGTACTGCATCTGCATCTTTGGGGTAGATACCCAGTAGTCATTGCCCTCTTTCTAATGAAACCTCTAATCCATAGCATGAAACAACTGACGAAGAAATAGTAGAAGGGGTGGTTAAGAAGAATCTGAGTTTAGAGATTAAGAGAACAGGCTCAGGAACTCTAGATTTGAATGTTGCCTTTACCTTATAAGAGTTGTAAGATCCAGGGTGCCTGGGTAGCTCAGTTGGTTAAGCAACTGTGTTTGGCTCAGGTCATGATCCCAGAGTCCTGAGTTCAAGCCCTGCATCAGCTCCCTGCTCAGTGGGATGCCTGCTTCTCCCTCTGCCTCTTCCTGCCACTCCCCCTGCTTGTGCTTTCTCTCTCTGTGTCCAACAAATAAATAAAACGTTAAAAAAAAAAAAAAGATCTGTAAGATGTAAGATCCTGGAGAAATTAATTCATTTCTGTAAGGATGAATTTCATCACCTGTAAAAAGTAGATAATAACTGCCCACAACTCACAGGAGTAAATGACCTAGGAAAAGAAATGCTTTTAGCCCAGCAAGTATAAATAATCAATATCACTATTTTAACAATAAGCAGAATTCTTAAATCTTGAATTATAAGACGCTTTAGATTAATTGCAAGGGCTAACTTACTAAAATGCACTCAATACTATCTGTAGTTGAGATGATTCCTACTGGGGTCTGTTTTATACAAATACTCAAGTATCAACAGAGTAATGTACCTAAAGTAGAAGGATTTAGACCTCTCCACAAACTGTAAAATGACAGCCTAGGAAGTGATTCAACAGTCTGAAGAAGAAGAAGAGCAAGAGTATTTTCACTACCAGTAGACCAATTAATGTATCCATGTGAATGTCAATCTGAGAGCAAATGTTCATGCTGTTGTCCTAGCTGGAGAACAAGGGCAGCAGCATGACATTGAACTAGCAATAGGAGGTAGTTCTCATTTAAGTTCAGATGACACATTACAATTTATTGATTGGCAAAAAGAAGATTCCTTCTATCCAAAATAAAATGAGAAATTGAGCCAAAATGGCTATATGTAACTTTTTGAGACTTACAATCCATCTAATCAACTCCAGCTCAACTTTGGTCATGAAGAAGGGACCAAATTCTTTGCTGTGTCTTTCTCTTATTATGTCTGAGGAGTACAATTTTTTCTCTGGAAAATAGTTGTATCTTTTTTTTGCTGTTATCATCAATACTTCATAAATGCCTTAATATGCCTTTACTCTTCACAAATTGTGCTAATTCCTTTCTTTAATACTTGAAATAATACTTAAATATCTAAAAAACAATCCCAAGTAGAAAAATACTAAGTCTTGCAGATAATTTTTAGAAATCACGTGATTCCAATTCTAATTCACTTTTCATTTTGGCATTGGCTACATCTATGTTGATTTGGACATTTGTTTTTTCTTTTTGTTTCTTTTTTACTTTTTCTAGCCAACATCTGATCTCCCTTCATGGGTTTGCACACTCCAAATGAAAATTCTAATTATCTACTTTCCCAGAATCTCAATGGCTGGTAACCTCAGCCCAGGCTATTGAGGTTGATAGTGAGGTAGAAAATATATATTTATCTTCTAAGAGCATGCAAGATAATTAATATAATCCAGACATTTCCTTAACAAGATAGTGTACAGGGCTCCTGGGTGGCTCAGTGGGTTAAAGCCTCTGCCTTCAGCTCAGGTCATGATCTCAGGGTCCTGGGATCGAGCCCCACGTTGGGCTCTCTGCTCAGAAGGGAGCCTGCTTCCCCCTCTCTCTCTGCCTGCCTCTGCCTACTTGTGATCTCTCATTCTCTGTCAAATAAATAAATAAAATATTTTTTAAAAAGACGGTATATAAAACATAAATATTATTTGACATCTGTCTAAATGTCTATTACTTTGAGTCAAATTTAAAATATCATGGCGAAATAATTTCCATTATAGACAAGAATAAGAAAAGTTTATACACTGACTTCTATCACTAAGCAATGCTAAGGGAAAATTTATAACTATGATATAGGTATAAAAAATTTACCATATTAAAAATAATAAAGCTGTCAAATTAGTGATTTAAACTTCCACTTTAAGAAACTAAAAGAAAAAGAAGGAAAAAGTGAACTAAATCCAAAGCAAACAAAAGGAAGAAAATAATAAAAATCAGAGTGGAATTAAATGACATAAAAAATACAAAAACAGACACCTGGGTGGCTCAGTCAGTTGAGTGTCTGCCTTCATCTCAGGTCATGATCCTGGGGTCCTGGGAACAAGCTCCACGCCTGGCTTCCTGCTCAGTGGGGACTCTGCTTCTCCCTTTCCCTTGCTCACTCCACCTGCTTGTGCTCTCTCTCTCTCTCAAATAAATAAATAAATAAAATCCATAAAAAAAAGAAAAATGCAAAAACAATAGAGAAAAATCAATGAAACCAGAAGTTAGTTCTTTGAAAAGATCAGCAAAATTGACAAAACCCTAGCTAAACTGACCAGTAAAAAAAGAGAAGACTCAAATTACTCAAGTCAGGAATGAAATAGGAGACATCACTACTAACCATACAAAAACTAAGAAGATTATAAGGGACTACAATAAACAATTGTATGCTAACAAATTATCTAACTCAAATGAAATGGAAGAATCCCCAGAAATTCCTAGAAAGAAAGATGAAATGGAAAAATCAAATAAGACAAATTTGGAGGGGCATCTGGCTGGCTCCAGATCAGAAGAGCATGCAGCTCTTCATCTTAGAGTTTTAAGTTCAAGTGCCATGTTGGGTGTAGAGATTACTTAAAAATAAAAACTTTACAAAAAAAAAAAAAAGAAAGAGAGAAACTATGGAAATTGGCTGGAGAAGAAACAGAAAATCTGAAAAGACCTATAAAAAGTAAAGGGATTGAATTAGTAATTTTAAAACTTCACTCAAAGAAAAGCCTGGGTGTGTAAGACTTTATGGTGAATTTTATTAAACAGTTCATAACTACTAAAAAAAAAAAATGGAAGAGAAAGGAAAATTTACCAACTCTATGAGGCCAGTATTACCCTTTTACCAAAACCAGACAAGTCAGTATGAAAAGAAAAACTATGAACAAATATCTCTTGTGAATCCTGATGCAAAAATCATCAACAACAAATTCAATACATAAAAGGATTATACACCATGTCCAAGTGGGATTTACATATGAAAATCAGTTAATGTAGTATACCACCTGAATAGAATAAAGGACAGAAACCACATGGCAATAATCTGAATAGATGCAGAAAAAGTATTTGGTAAAACTGTCTCATGGTAAAATCATTCAACACACTAGGAATAGAAGGGGTACGAGAGAGACTGTTCATGAGCATTGGATTTCTTTTCAGGGTGCTGAAAATGTTCTAAAATTAGGCTATGGTGATGTTTTCACAATTTTGAGAATGTACTAAATACTATTGAATTATGTACTTAAATGAGTGAATTTTATGGCACGTAAATAATGTTTCAGTAAAGCTGTTAAAAAATCCATACCTTTCCTGTCTAAATAGTAATCATTAAGTAAATATAATGTAATACAAAGATTTCCATATACAAAAGATGTAAAAATAAGCTGTAGCAAAAACAGACTAAATTTGGGGAGCCTGAGTGGCTCAGTCAGTTAAGCATCTGTCTTCGGTTCAGGTGGTGATCCCAGAGGCCTGGGATCAAGCTCCCCATTGGGCTCCCTGCTCAGCAGAGAGCCTGCTTGTCTCTCTCCCTCTGCTGCTCCCCCTACTTGTGTGCTCTCTCTCTCTGTCAAATAAATAAATAAAATCTTTTTTAAAAATGGACAAAATTTATATGAAGAAATATTTAAATGGCTATATGAAGAAATATTTAAATATTTAAATTGCTAAAAAGAAATATTTAAATGACACAAAAAGATAATCCTTTGTGTAATAAAACCTAGTATTATGAACTTGTTATTTTGCCCAAATTAATCATATTTGAGCCTACCTATAGAAACGGCTAACATCATATGTAGGGAAAAAGTTAAGTTGATCCTCAAATACATTTTAAAATTAAAAATGTAGCCAAAATATCAGGAAAAATGTAATGAAACAGAATCATCCTAACAATACTCAACTGATATCATAGAACTGTAACAGTTAAAATTGTTTGTATGGAACATATTAGAGTCCAAGTAGCCTCAAAAAGCCTCAAAAATGTGTGGAACTTTGGTTTCTACATTGGTTTACTAAACAAGCTGAAATCAGAATGAGAAAGTAGGAGGGAAATTTGTTTTTATCCCATTACTGTTTTTAACTCATTCCATCAGATTTTCT
Organism: Potos flavus; assembly: GCA_028534135.1. NCBI lineage: Eukaryota > Metazoa > Chordata > Mammalia > Carnivora > Procyonidae > Potos > Potos flavus. Next base: position 4,448 of record JAPYYM010002093.1, read on the forward strand.
TCCACTCCCATTCAGCATTTTATAAATATATATTGAGGCTCTACCATCAGCCAAGCACATTCTTGAGTTCTGGGTCATAGCACTGAACAAAACAGGCAAATCTCTCCCCTCCTAGGATTTATATTCTACTTTGGGGAGATAGAAACTAAACAAAACAAATAAGAAAATACATAGAAGGTTAAATGTGATAAGTATAGTGGAGCAAGTAAAATGAGATGAGGAGGATAGTGAGAGCTAAAATAGAAAGGTTTTAAATATGTGGTCCAAAAAAGGATTTTTTTTTTAAGATTTCATTTATTCGTTTGAGAGAGAGAACACGTGATAGAGACAACACAAGTTGGGGGGCAGGGCAGAGGGGGAGGGGGAAACAGACTTCCCGATGAACAGGGAGCCAGATGTGGGGCTGGACCCCAGGATCATGACCTGAGCTGAGGGCAGATGCTTAACTGACGGCCATCCAGGTGCCCCCCCCAAAAAAGAATATTTAAACAGAGACTTGAAGAAAGTATAAAGATAAGCCCTTTGCATTTAAGTATAAAGATAAGCCCTTTGGAAAGCTTTTTCCAGGCATAGCAACCAGCAAGTGCAAAGATCCTGGGATGGATGTTTGCCTGATGCATTTGAGACTAGAACAAATTGCGGGAAAAGAAAGTGGTAGGAGATGAGGTCAGAGAAGCAACAATAATTCACAGAGACATGGTAAGGGCTCCAGCTCACACAATCCCTACTGCCCCCCTCTCCTATATCCTACCATATACACCACATAGCCACTGTCTACTTGTCCCTGACAAATAGATGTTTTTCAAAAGCACTCTGGCCCAGCAACCTTCTATGGCATTCACTTGGTTCGTGAGAAAACTGAGCACCTTTGGCCCATCAAACTCAGGTAACACAGGCTGCACCTACCATAGCTATCGCTCCTACTCTCTTGTCACCACCAGCTGCAGCCAGCTTCTCACAGGTACTGTGTTAAAGGCAAGAGTCAAGCACCATTCCTATTCCTCATACTCTCCATGGACATAGGTCAAATCTCCCAAGAACCATCTCACCACACTTCTTTCTGCTCTCCTGACAGTACAAAGGCCCGTGAAATTCTGTAATTCAGCAAGTAGCCAAACAGGTATAAGATTTCCATTTCCCCTGCTGGCTGACACTCTGCTCTTTCTGAGTGGCTCTCTTGCACAAAGAGGGCACTAGAAACAAACAGTTTTGGCAATTCTGTTCAAAGAAACCCTTGTTCAACAAAGTCCTTGACCAGTCATTACCTTACTCTTATGATCTCGAGATGGGTGATAAACTAAGTGTTACAGAGCTGGTCTGACAATAAGTCTTTCAAAGACCTGCATAGATGGCCTAACATAGGTGGCCTTTATTTGAATTGTGGAGATATGTATTCACCACCATTTATTGTTATGACATCTCAGCTGAAACTAGGTGGAATTTTAGGTAACATCCTATTACAATTAGTAAAGGCAGCAATTTAAATCAGTGGTCAAAAGATAGATTATTCGATAAATGGTATAAGGACATGTGGCTAGTTATTTCTCTCTCTCTCTCTTTTTAAAGATTTTATTTATTTATTTATTTATTTGAAAGAGAGACAGAGACAACATGAGTAGGGGATAGGAGGCAGAGGGAGAAAGAGAAGCAGACCACCCGCTGAGCAGGGAGCCCAATGTAGGGCTCGATCCCAGGACCTTGAGATCATGACCTAAGCTGAAGGCAGATGCTTAATGGACTGAGCCACCCAGGTGCCCCTATGTCTCTCTTTCTTTCTCTTTCTCTTTCCTACCACCAGCACATACCCACCCACACACACATCCAAAGATTTACATGTTAAAAAATGAAACAATAAAAGTACTAGAAAATGGATACTTATTACAACATGGGGAACCTCAGAAACAAGTAAAAGTAAGTAAAAGAAACCAACTTTTACTAAGTAAAAGAAACCAACTCACAAAATACCACATATTGCATGATCCCATTTATATGAAAAATCCAGACGAGGAAAATCTATGGAGATAGAAAAGCTGAGCAGTGGTCGACAAAACTAGAGGGAGTAGTGTCTATAAATAGGCATAAGGTTCCTTTTGGGGGTGATAGAAATGTTGCAAAATTAGTTTGTAAGGGCGGTTGTACAACTCTGTAAATTTATGAAAAGTCATTGAATTATACACATAAAACAAATAGATTTTTGGCAAGTAAACTACAATAAAGCAGCTTTTAAAAAGTATTAGAAAAAACTTGAAGAAGTATGCCTTCCTAAGTATGACGTAAGCACCAGAAGTTATTTTTAAAAGTTATAAATTTAACTACACAATACTGTAAATTTTTTTTCTTTGACAAAAATTACAAAGTGTCAAAAGATAAATGACAAACTGGAAAAGAGAGTGTGCAGCATTGTCTCAGTCAGGATTCAGAGCAAGAAACAGACACTATTTGAGGAATATTAAGAAGAAAGTGATTTGATGAAGTAAAGGATGTTGTAACAATGCCATTAGAAGGTTGAGGAATAAGCTGGAGGATGGCATCTCCAGCAGTCACCCCAAAACACTGTTGCATTGTCCCACCACAGGTAGTCTGACCTCCAAAACTGCCACTTGGAACTACCAAGAGCACACATCTGTAGCTGAAACTCAGGGACCAGAGAGATAGAGTCAGGAAGCTCCAACTGTCTCTTAAAGAAACACAGCCAGCGTATTGACCCTGGAACAGGAAGTTTACCTTGAACCCCAGCACAAGTGCTTCTCGCCACCACAAAATTGGGAATAAGGCCTGGGAATATGGGATCCTAGTGCCTCTGCCACCAAAACAGCCTCTTTTCATCAAGAAGATGAGGAATAGCCAATACTGCGCATAAACCTCACATTTCCAAAATTTTACTTAACAGCAAAAAGCCAGTCAAAATGTCAGGAAAATGAACACAGATTCACTGTTCCTGCTTTCATCCAAATCTCTTCTAACATACCTCACTGCAATACCAATTTACCACAGAAGCACAGCTATAAGGTAGTCTGGAAACATAGTTATTAATTTTCTAGAGTTGCAGAAAAGAAGGCATACTGGAGACAGAGAGAATAGAGGTGAGTAAACCAGTCCATATTATCAACTATAAACACATATAACAACCGATGGCTCATCCTGTAGTGTATAAAGAGATCTTAGAAATCAATAAGCAAGTGGTGAAAACAGAACATTCTCAAGGAAGCAGTTACAGATATTTTTTAAACATGTAAAACAACACTTAATATCACTCATAATAAATAAATAAATACAGATTGAAAATAGAGTACTCTTTACCTTTCAGATTTTAAAATATCAGCATAATTGAATTGAGGAGAATTTATAGAAAAAGAACAGTATCTCTGGAGGGCAATTTGGCAATATCTGTTAGAATTCAAAGTGCACTTATACCATGGTTATCAATTCTAGGAATTTATACTGGATACATGTAAGTGCATTTGCAAAGAAGTATGTACAAGGCTATTTACTGAAGTACTATTTGTAATACCATATACTGAAAACAAACCTAACATCCGTAAAATGAGGTACAATAAGTACCTAACATGGAATGCTTGCAAAACATATTGTCAAATAAAACAAGCAAGAAGCGGAATGGTATGTGAAACTGGACACAACATACAAAATGGACAGATAATTTTATACATGCTTGTATATGTATAAAATACTTTTTAATAACAGTGATTGCCTCTATGTAAAGCAACTACAGGCTTGTATATCAGGTTGGGGACAAAACTTATTAATTGTATCATCATATTTGATTTTTTGATGTGAATTTTTTATCTTTGTAAAAAATACAGAAAATTTAAAATATAAGAAACAAAACTAGTGCAAAAAAGAATAGGTACAGCACACTATAAATTCTCATTATATGTTTTCTTAGTGAAGTTCTGTCAATCAAGTTGGTATATTGTAAGACTAGGCAGTTACTTACACTTATGCCTCCTGGTACTGATAAGCAGTTTGTAGAGGTATTGTCTGGTAAATAAAGCATTAAGATAAAATATTGTGTTCTTAGGGCCTATTTGGGATCACTTAACAATTTTTTTAAACTACACAGATAATTTATAGGCTCATTGACTGAAAATTCTAGAGATAGAGCTAGATTCATCTGAGTCTGATCAGAGTTTTTGTTTCCTTTCTCTATTGTTTTCTTGGCTCTTCTCTATACTTCTGTTACCTTCTCTATTATCTATATTCTCAGTCCCCATTCCTTAAATTAGCTAACAGCCTGCAGCTCCAGGTAATACCAAAAAGAATTTGCCTTCCTCAGCTTGCAGGTACAAGTCCTGGACTTTAAGATGAGTGGGCTAACCTAAGTCAGATATCCCTTCTTGAGCCAATTAGCAAAAAGTAGACATTCTACTGATTAATTTAGTGCTCACCATAGATTTTCAAAATGGTGTCAACCTAACCAAAAGCACATATCCACAATGGAAATTTTTTTTATTTTTTTATTTTTTTTTTTTTTGTGAGGGAAGGCTAGGAAAGGAACCACAATATTCATTAATGTGTTATTAATTTTAGAATTGCTTCCAATGAAACGCCTTTTTTTAAATGTAGGATTTTAATACAAGTGATGTACTTATTTTCCATTCTTAGAAATTTATGTAGTCACCTTCTTTATTTCCAACCTAGACCACGACACCAAGTCAAAGATTGAGAGTTAGAGGGGAGAAGGTTTTCTCACTTGAACGATGGTAATGATAATAATACCTACTTCATAGAGCTGCTCTAAGAATAAACTGATACATATAAAATGCTAGACTAGTTCCTGGTATATTACAACTGCTGAAAAATAGCTATCAATATCTTCTTAAATATGATTATTCATCCACGAACATGGCAGAAATGTTAGGCTTGTCTGACTTATCTAACAAAGATTTTAAAGCATCCCTGACAAAGATGCTTCAACAAGCAATTACATACTTGAAACAAATGAAAGAAATAGAAAATTTCAGCAAAAAAAGCCTGTAAGATATAAAAAAGACCCAAATAAAAATCTTAGAACTAAAAAAAAATACAAAAATTGAAGTAAAAAAATTAATGGATGGGCTTAACAGCAGAATGGGGGGGCACAAAGGAAAGAATCACTTAACTGGAAGAAAAAACAATACAAATCCATCAATCTTAACAACAGAGAGACAATAAACTGAAAAATAAAAGTGAACAGAGCCTCGGGGACCTGTGGGCTTATAAGAAAAACTGTAACATGTCTTCAGAGTGTAGGAAGGAGAGAAGAAAGAGGTCAGGATTAAAAAAATTCCAGGTGAAATAATGGATGAAAATTTCCCAAATTTAGCAAGAGAAATAAATTTACAGAATTAAGAATCTGAAAATATTCGCAATGGAAGAAACTCAAAGAAGTCTATGCCAAGATACATTACAATTATACTTCTGAAAACTAAAGACAAAGAGAAAATGTTGAAAGCAGCAAGAAAACAAACATTTTTTTTTTTTTTAAAGATTTTATTTATTTATTTGACAGAGAGAGAGCACAAGTAGGCAGAGAGGCAGGCAGAGAGGGGGAAGCAGGCTCCCTGCTGAGCAGAGAGCCCGATGCAGGGCTCGATCCCAGGACCCTGAGATCATGACCTGAGCCGAAGGCAGAGGCTTTAACCCACTGAGCCACCCAGGTGCCCCAAAACAAACATTTCTTATAGGAGAAAAACAATTTGAGTGGCAGCAGATTTCTCACCAGAAAATGGAAGCTAGAGAAAAGGGGTACAGCATTTTTCAAGCACTAAAGGAAAAGAATAATCAATTTATAATCCTATATCCAGTGACAATATCCTTCCAAAGAAAAGGGAAATCAGGACATCTTTAGATGAAGTTAAAGTAAGTGAATTTGTGACAAGTAAATCTACCCTAAATTAATGGCTAAAGGAAGTGATCTAAACAGAAATAGAATAATAAATGAAGAAGCTTATAAAATCTGAAAGGAATAAACAAATGATAAGCAATAAGAGCAAACGCAGTAGGCTTTTCCTCTCCTCTTAAATTTAAGAGTACGTTTGACTGAACCACACTTATAACATTATAAGATGTTATTCTAAATGTATGTAAAAGAAAATTTTAAGATCATTATATTATAAATAAGTGAAGGTAAAGGCACAAAAGGTAAGGTTTCTATACTTCAATTAAACTGGTAAAATGATGACACCAGTATACTGTGATAAATGATGTATACATAATGTAATATCCAGAGCAACCCTTAGAATACCATACAGAGAGATAAATTCAAAAACACTATAATCAAAAGGGAATTCTAAAAAAATGTTAAAGTAACTCTTAGAAAAGCATTAAAAAGCAGAAAAAATAGAACAAACAGAAGACAAAAATTTAAATGGCAGATTTAACCCTAATTTGTAAATAAATGCATGACATTTTAAAAGTCTAAATATGCCAGTTAAAAGACAGATTATCAGAGTGGATTATATACTATATTGCTAGTTGGAATGCAAATGGCATTCTGCCAAAATAGTTTGACAGTTTCTTTAAAAGCTAAGTATGTAATTTTCAGAAGACCCAGAAAATTCACTCCTGCACATTTATCCCAGAGAAATGAAGATCTATGTTCATACACACACAAATCTGTACATAAATGCTTGTAATGACTCAGAATTGGAAACTATACTAGAAACCTTCCAGATGTCCTTCAACAGGTGAATGGTTAAACAAACTGTGGTGCATCCGTAACAATGAATACTGTTCAGCAATAAAAAGGGGGAAAGCTATGGATACAGGCAAAAACTTGGATGAATCCTCAGAAAAATATGCTGAGTTTAAAAAAGCCAGTTCCAAAAGGTACATATAGCATGATTTTATATATATATATACCATTCTTAAAATGAATAAGATAGAGCAGATTAGTGGTTGCCCATAGTTAAAGGAGTAGGGGTGGAGCTATGAAAAGACAATATGTAAGATCTTATGATGATGGAAATGTTATGTATCTTGATGATGTCGATATCAGTATCCAGGCTGTGATATAGTACTACAGTTTTATAAGATGTTACTACTTTGGGATTTTTGCAAATCTGACAGATGAGAAGTGGTATTTCAGAATAGTTTAAATTCGTATTTCTTTTATTAGCTGTACAGCTGGGAAGTTTACAATATGCCTGATAATTTTTTTAAAAAATATTTCTTCTTGGGTGCTCTATTCATATTCTTTGCCCATTTTCTTAGAGAGGTGCTGGTGTTTTTCTCCTTTGGTTTGTAGATACTCATGGTATATGATATAAATGGAAACATGTTTTTAAAAAATTTTAATTTATCCCTTGATTTTGCTTTCTTTTTTTGTTACTATTCACAATGAGGAAGTGTTTTAATGTAGTCAAATTGAGCAATCATTTCTCATTCTATATATTGAGTAATTATTAGAAAATATTTCCTATACTCAAGTTACAAAAGAATTAATGTATACTTCTTCTAGCTTATGTGTGGTTTTCATTTTATTATGTTTAGAACTCTGATCTGTGGTGGCATTCATCCCAGTGTGAAAGTGAGGTCCAAATATGATTTCATCTTTTCTTAAATAGCTAACCAGTTAAACCAACAACAATTGTAGGCAATCTCAGTTTTCATGGTTCAAATATGCTTGGATTTCAATTACCACAGTTCAGTTAAATAACATTGTTCCTCAATAACATAGTTCAAATTTCACTTATCACATTATATTAGCTGTGAATAATTACATACAGTAAAACTTTGCTGCTAACTCTTCAGTTTGCAAAAGACTACATAAACAATAGATGCACATCGTGATCAGTGACAAATCATGCTCCTTCTTTTCAAAGGCTGTGGGTAATAAGGTCACTGGACATCTATTCTTCTGTTTATGCACAGACAGTAAAGCATGTAGTTGTGTTACCTTCTTATCTCCCAGTGATAAATACATGTGGCACTCTACCAAAATAGACAATGGGGAGAGAGTTATTTAACAAAAGATAAAAGTGTGGTAAAAAATAAGTATGATGGGGAAGGACCAAGATGGCGGAGAAGTAAGAGACCTAAATTTCATCTGGTCCCAGGAATTCAGCTAGATAGTTATCAAACCATTCTGAACACCTACAAACATAACAAGAGATCGAAGAAAAGAATAGCAGCAATTCTATGAACAGAAAAGCGACCACTTTCTGGAAGGTAGGACATGTGGAGAAGTGAATCCGAGGTGATATTTGGGAAGATAGACTGCCGGGGGCGGGGGGGG
>JAPYYM010002094.1:0-12681 GCA_028534135.1 Potos flavus
GAGGAGTGCCAACGGCGGCCGGCCACCAGGAGGCAGAGCACCAGGAGCTCCTGGAAGGCACGCACCTCTGGCCATGTTGGGCCATCTCGATGGCCCGCCGCGCGGGCACCGGGGAGCCGCCGTCCGTCACGCTGAGCACCTCCATGGACTTGCGCTCAGGCCGCCGCTTGCCGTGCCGGTTCAGCATTGGGGAGTCCACGCGCTTCCGGGGAGGGTCTGCGTGCAGACAGGGGTCAGGGCCGGGCCTGGGCCTGGGAGGGGCAGCATGGGGCCAGGCCACCCTGCCACCACATACCTATTTCGTTTCTGGGGGGCAGGTCCTCGTCCTCGTGGCTCGGGTACCTTTCTTTCCGGTCCAGGAGAAGGAAATAAATCATCTTCTCCTGGTTTTCCCTGCAGCGGGTGAGAGGCACGGAGAGGGGTTGGCAAGGCCGGTTCCTGACGGGGTCCTGCCCCGTGGCCACCGGCCTGGGAGGGGCCGCTGGGGCCCCAGGCCGGGCGGCGCCGCAGCCCCCTGCCCACGTACTCCTCAGACAGCAGGTCCTGCAGCAGCTTGTTGCGGTCCCGGAAGCAGCCGAGCGAGTGCATGCTGTCCAGCACGTCGGGGTCGATGTCCTCCAGGCTGGGCAGCGAGCGGATCTGCACCTTGCGGGGGATGGGCTGCTCCGGCTCTGGCTCATTCTTGCCCCCTCTGCGGATGACAGGCACCGCGGGGTCACTCCCCTCCCCCTCCACAGCCCGGGCCTCCTCCGCCCCCACCCCGAGGTGCCGGGAGGGCGGGGCCCACCCCTCCCCGGGGCCCCGAGTCTTGCTGCTCTCCCTGCGCCCAGCCCCTGCACGCCTCCTGCGTCCTGCCTGAGCCCAGCGTAGGCCGGCCCGGGGCCCTGGAGAGCCAGGAGCGGCTGGGGCTGGGGGCAGGCCTGCGCTGGGCTGGGTCACCCCCCGCCTTCCCTAGCAGGCCCTCCAGGCCACGGTGACGGGTGGCAGGCAAAGCAGGCGATGTGGGAGGAAAAGCTACTTACATATACCATATGTGTTTCTGAATGTGCTCTAGCTACAAGGAAAGAGAAACAGGGAGTTAGTACGAGAGACGGAAGGGCCCACGTTAGGAGGCCGGGGGAGGGAGCACGGGGAGGGAAGGAGTGCAGGAGTGTGCAGAGAGCAGGACAGGAGGAGGGGAGGAAGGGGCTGGGGGGAGAGAGGGAGAGAGGGCGTGGGGGACAATGTGGGTGGAGGGTGGGGAGAGTGTGGGGAGGGGCTGTGTTCCCGGAGGCTCCAGGCCAGCACCCCTGCCCCTGCCCGCCCCAGGTGGAAGAGAAAACGCTGACCTAGAGAGAGAAGGAAGGTGGGCAGGGCCGGGGGGCTGCAGGCAGGGCTGGGGGGCCTGGGCGGCAGAGGGAGCGAGCACAGAAGCAGAGCGGCGTCTGGGGTCTCAAGACTCGGGAGGGAGGGCAAGGGCGGAGGGCGGGGAAGCGGCCGGGGGGGCCCTCCTGTGCGCAGGAAGAGGCTGGGTGCAGGCGTGAGCAGGAGGCTTGGGGGCCAGCCCTGCTCTCCCCCCAACTCCCCTCGGGACAGCTTGGTTGGGGAGGATGGCCTCTTGGGCCCTGGACCGCCCCTGCCCTGGACCGGCCAGCCAGAGGAGTCCTGCTGCCCTGGCTCTGGGGACCGGCCCTCCTGGCACTAACTGAGCCCCAGGGAGGCTAGAGGCGGCCAGCTGGGCGGCTGCTTTGAGAACCAGCTTCCCTGGACCCTCCTCGGCCCCCAGCTGTCAGGCCCCGGAGAGCCCGGGACACGGGGGTCAGCATCAGCGGGCACTCGCCCGCCAGGCACGCCAGCCCTGCCGAAGCATGGGTCCACACCCGTGCGCACACCCACGCACACGGACACGCAGGTACACGCCCGCGCACGGGCACACATGCCCCTGCACCCGAGCACACACCTGCCGTGTGCACGTGCACACAGTGCTCGCTGACCCACGTGCTCACACACGCGCACGCCCCGCGCGGCACCGCTGGGGATCCCCCCTCGCCCCCGGGAGGAGACGCCGGGGACGGGACCCGGGCCCTATCAGGGCGGCCCAGGCAGGCTCCGGGGGTGGGGGGCGGCGTCGGGGAGCAGGAGGCCCCCCGAGCCGTCCGGGCCGCCGGGCACGCACCGTGAGGCGCCGGGCGGCGTCCACCTCGATCATGCCGCGCAGCAGGCTCTGGCAGTCGGGCGGGATGAAGTGGGGCATGTGGAACACACCGCGCTTCACCTTCTCCAGCAGCTGCCGCAGGTTGTCGTCGTCGAAGGGCAGAGCCCCCTGCGGGCAGGGGACTGGGGTCACGGCGGGAGGGGCGCAGGGGGGCCGCGCCCGGGGGAGGGGAGGGGGCTCACCACCAGCAGGGCGAAGAGGATCACGCCGCAGCTCCACACGTCTGCCTTGCGGCCGTCGTACTTCTCCCCCTGCGGGCGGCAGCGGGGTTGGCGCGGTGAGCGGCCGGGCTCCCCAGAAACGCTGGGGCCCGGGGGGCGGGGAGCTGCGAGGCTCCGGGGGCGGAGCCCCCCCACCCCCCAGACAGACGGGACAAGGCGGGGGGGGGGGGCGGGGGGCGGCGGCTACTTACCCGGATCACCTCGGGGCAGGCGTAGTGGGGGGATCTGGAGGCAAAAGCAGCGGTCAGGCACGGGGTTCGGGACCCGCCGTCGGCCCTGGCCATCCCAGCCCGCCCGCACTCGGGGCTGCCCCCCGGGGCCAGCGGAGACGCCCGGAGGCACGCTCTGCCTGCAGGAGATGCCCCTCTGGAGGCTCAAGGGGCTTCGGTGCTAAGCGCCTCACAACCTAATCCCTACTGTGTGCTTCTGGGGGAGACTGAGGCACGGGAGCCGGTGGGCTCCGCCACGCTCAGGGCTGTCTGCCTGCCGCCCTGGTCCAAGGAGAGGAACGTCACGGGAAGGACCACGGGGCTGCGTGCACACGGAGCACGCGGGCAGCCACTGGGACCAGACCCGCCTCCCAGAGCCGGAGAGCCGAGGGAGGGCCCGGGCCTGGACGCTCGCCAGGCGGGGTCCCGTCACGGCATCACACTTTTGCAGCAAAATCAGGGAGCAGAGCCAGAGGCCCTGGGCTCCAGGTCCCCCGGCCGGGCAGCCGCGACCACGGGCGGCGTGGACGGGGTGGGCGGGGGCCTCTGGGGCGTCTCCGGGCCGGGCAGCGCCGCTCACCCGCAGCTGGTCTCCAGCAGACTGTCGCCAACCTGCAGCGACGCCATGCCGAAGTCGGCGATCCGGATGTTGTTCTTCTCGTCCAGCAGAAGGTTCTCCGGCTTCAGATCCCTGTGGCTGGGAAGGCAGGCGGGATTGCGGCTGCCGGTCCCCAGCTGCCTCCCCTCCCCCAAAGCCCAGCCACACAGCATGGGGCCAATGGCAGCCCGGCCTGGTGATGTCACAGGCAGCCAATGGGAAGTCGCCCGCCTGGCGGCTGTGGTCTCGGAGACAGAGAAACAGGGACTCTCTGGGGTCACACCACGTGCTCCCAACCCTCCCCAGGGCAGGCTTTGCTTTACTCCCTGGGCCCCCCCTATAAGTACTCCGGGCCAAGGCCGACCTGGGACCCCCGATCCAGGGTGACCTGGACCCAGGACCCCTGGGAAACCTGAGGGGGGGGCTCCTGGAGCCTGGGGTGGACACCTAGCAGAAGCTTCCAGATGCTCCTGAAGCGGGGTGGGTCCATAGAAAGTGCTGTCTTGCTCCAGTGCAAGGGCGGGGCAGAGGCACCTGGTCTGGGGGTACCTGATGGGGCGGGGGGTGCTTGGAGGTGAGGGGGCACCTGGTTGGGGGCACCTGGCGGGGGATGAGGGTGTCCCTCGTGGGGAACAGAGGTGCACCTGGGGGGGCTTGGGGACGCCTGGCAGGGGTCAGGGCACGCACCATATAGAGTGGCTGTGACAGAAGTCTAGCGCGGAGATGATCTGCCGGAAGAACTTCCGGGCCTCTTTGGGGGTCAGCCTCCCCTTCTTGACAAGGTAGTCGAAGAGCTCCCCGCCAGACACGTGTTCTAGCACCAGATATCTGCGGGGCACGGGTGGGCGTCGGTGGCCGCATGTGGTCCGACCCGCCCGCCCTGGGGCCACGCAGCCACAGTGGCACTGGCCAGAGGCTGCAGGCCGGCACCCTGTCCCGGGGCCACCCCCCCGCCTGTCCCAGCCTCGGGCACCCCCGGCACGAGCCCCTCCACCTCCTGGCAGGCCTGCTTCCGGCACCGCCGTGGGGGGAGCCCTCTGCTGCAAGGAACCCAGGCGCCAGGCCCCCCCCCGGCCCCCTGGCTGAGGGGTGGCCGGGCCTCCAGGCAAGAGGGGCCCTGTGGCCGCTGACCCCCACGCAAGCTGGGGCCGTGACCGTTCCAGGCCCTCTCGGGCTAGCCCAGCTCGGGCTCCCAGAGCAGGAGCCTGAATCAGACACGGGCCCTCGGGACGCCCCGGCCAACAGGGCGGACCTCCGAACGGGGTGAGCAAGGGGCTGGAGTGGGGCGGGGACCCCGGGGGTGGCCCTCACACCGGGTCTTGGAAGACAGATGGCAAAGGTGGGCGTGGCCCAGCCGGCCGGTGATAACTGCCCGCATCTCGGCTCCCCAGGACCTAGTGGCCTGGACTGGTGCAGGGGCCGGGGGCTGGGCCACCAGGGCTGTGACAGGGCCCCAGGATTCCCGGGCTCTGTGGGCTGGTGGCCGTGAGGCCCGGCATTCCCCTCTGCCGCCCCTTCGTGCCGTCCCCTCTGCTGCATAGTGTCACTGGGAAGGGGTGGGGGGGCCAGGGCCGCGGTGGGGGCAGGGCATGCCATGTCCGGCCTGGTGACGGTGGCTGCAGGGAGGGAGGGAGGGACCCCGAGGCACGGGGCACAGCACAGCCCCCGGGACACGTGGATGCGGACGCCTGCAGGACCCAAGGGGTTGCTGGAGGAAGGGGGTGTCTCCTGAGCGGGTCTTGTAGGAAGGGAGGGGTCGGTGGGGGTGGGAGCACAGGGGGCCTGAGGGGAGAAGGCGGCTGGAAAGGCAGAGGGGGCACTAGGTGGGATTCAGGCAGGAAGGACCGTCCTGGGGGTCCCGCCCCGCTCCTGAGCGGGAAGATTCGAGCAAAGCACAGGCCGCAGGCTGACCTCGCCGGCAGGGGGCCCCTGACTGCCCCTCCACCGGCAGGGGCTTGGGGGTCCTAGGGAGCTGCTCGACCCTGGCTGTGCAGGGCCCCGCAGGACCCAGCCGGGCGCCCTGATCCCCCTCGTGCTGGGCGTGGTGTCCCTGTCATTGGGTCTTTGCCTAGGCTGTGCCCCCCCACCGCACTGCTGTCCTAGGCTGCCCCTTGCTTCCTGACACCCCCCCATAAGGCGGCCTCCTTGGAGCCAAAGGCTCTGCCTGTCGTCTCCCCCCCCACCCCAAGTCTGTCCTCGCGAGGACCTTGGCAGAAGTGAGACGTGATGGGTCTCCTGCGTGTTGTGTGGGGAGGTGACCAATGACGCCTGCCCCCAAACTCATGGGACGGCCCTGGACACACACCGTCAGGCCGATGGTGGAGGGTCGTGCAGGCGTGTGTGTCAGGGGCCCCCCGACAGCGACCTGCCACCCCACGCCCCCACACCCGTACTGACCCAGCGGCTCCCGTCACTCTACCCTCGGACACTGGGGCCCCAGCTGGCACAGTGGGGACGCCACCATGATGAGGGAACAGGCCCAGAGTGAGGCCCTTGTTGGAGCGGCCGTCCTCGATGCACGTGCCGAGCCTCCCCGGGGGCTGCCCTCGGCGGCCAGCTTCGTGCCCCCGCCCAGAGCAGTAGAGCCGGGCTGGGGACGGCCACCTGGGCCAGCCGGTCCCGTCCAGCGGGCGCCCAGGTCTCTTCGGGGCTGGGGCTTGGAGCCGAGCCCTCGAGGGTCCCCCGGCCAGTCCCCTGCTCGCGTTTCCTCACTCAATGCCAACGTGCCCGAGGAAACGGCCGCTGGAGCCCGTCCCCGAGGGCCCGGGCATCACAGGCCGGGCCTCCTGCAGTCACACAAGCGGCAGTGACAGGGCTGGACGCCCCCTTGCCGTGACCCTGGGAGGGACCGCCACCCACAGCCCAGGTGAGCTCAGGGAGGCCATGCAGCTGGTGATTTGGGGGGGGGGGCTCCACTTTCCAACCCAGGCGTGCCCGGGAGACGTGAGATTCCCGCTGGCCTCTGAGGTCAGCCGCTCTCAGCAGTACGGGAGCCGGACGTCCCGGGGTGGGGGACAGCGGGTCAGGCGAGGGGCCTGGTGAGCCGCCGGCCGGCCTGGGGTCTCAGCCCCGTGAGGGAGCAGATGGGGGGCTCAGTGGGAATGGGGAGGGTCCCCGGGAGCCCTGGCAGATGTCAGGGTTGGGGGGGTTGGCTCACTGGGGCCAAGGGCCTCCTGCTGCTCGACCCTGGCTGCCAGACCCCGCCTCCAGGAAGCCCTACCACCTGGGGGCGCAAGCTGGGGGCTCTGCCGTGGTCTGGGCCAGGAGCGCTAAGCCTGGAAGGCTCCCGAGACCCCCCTGCTCGCCGGGCCCCCTCCCCGAGGCCCCCCCTCCCCGAGGCCCCACCCCGGCTCTCCAGACCCGGCAATACCTACAAATATTTTTTGTTTTCATAAACATCGTGTAGCTTTAGAACATGAGGGTGTTCGATGAGCTTCAGGATGGCGATCTCCCGCTCCACCTGCACGGGGAGAAGGGGTCCCGCTGGGGGCAGGCTCGCCGCCCGGTTCCCCACATCCGCCGCCCCGCCCCCTCCTACCCGCGGCCCCAAGGCCGGGCTGTGGGGGACGCCAGGACGCCAGTGGCACGCTGCCCTGCCCTCCACGGGCCTGGCTGGTGGGGAGACAGAGGGCTCGAGTGGACCGTGCCCCCTGGATGCCTCGGCCGGGTGGCAGGGGCAGCAGGAGGCTTGGAGGAGGGCTGGCCTAGCGAGGGGGTCTGCGCCCCTGGGGACTGGCCCATCCCACCCCAGGGGCATCACACGAGGGCGCTGCCTCCCCGGCCCTCCACCCCGGCCCTGCCCGGCCTCCAGGGGAGTGGGCCCCAGCTAGACCCCCAGGCCCCGGCCACAGAGCTCTCGACTCTGGCTCGGAGGGCTACGGGCACCTAGAACAGTGTCCCCGGTTGAACACGTGTGCTGTCCAAGGCAAGGTCAGGGTCGGCCTGCTCCCATCCAAGCAAGTGTCACCTCCCCTTAAAACTGCCCCACCCGCCGTCCCTGGGGTTCCCCAGGGGGGCCCACACGAGTCCCTCCCTGCCCTCCGGCGAGGCCCTCTTCCCCATCAGCAGCCCCCACCAGCCTCCACCCCCAGGCGGCCCATCACTGCCCTCCTGGCTGCCAGCCCCGCCCGCCCCCTCGGGACGGTCTGGGAGAGTGCGTGAGGCGCAGTCTACGGGGCAGGACCCCCCAGCGTGCCCCATGCCTGCCGAGGTCTGAGCGCTCCTCGCCCACAGGTGAGCAAGTAGGTGGGGGAACCCGAGGCCCGGGAAACCCCTTCCCACTGAGCATCTGGTCCCAAAGGGGCCCAGACTCCACCACACGAGGGGCTCCCAGGACCGGGGAGCGGGGAGGGTGGGAAGCGGGAGGGGCTGCGCGGTCCCGGGAGCTGTCGCGTTCTCTTTCCCTGCTCGGAGGCAGGGCCTCTTCCTGAATCAAACTGGGGACACTGAGGCCCAGCTGGGTCGCCCAGCAGGTGGGCACAGCGCCCGGACCGAGCCCCGGGATGCAGCCTGTCCCTCCCAGGCCCCTGGCTGAGGCCGGGAGAAAGGGCAGGGCCGAGGGGGGCAGCCAGCGCGGGGAGCCGCCCCCCGAGCTCCCGCAGCACTGAGCAGGCGGGCCCCACCTGGGCTGGCTTCTCGGCAGGCCCCCCCCGAGCTCACCTTCATCAGCACAGACTCGCTGAGCTTCTCCCGGTTGACAATTTTAATAGCCACCTTCTGGCACGTGACACAGTGAATCCCCAGCTTCACAAGGCCTGCGGGGTAGAGAAGCCCCCTGAGACCCCGTCCGGGGCCCCGACCCGCAGGGACCCTCCCTGCTCCCCCCAGCGCCTCACTTGGATTCTGAGCCCTGCCCCGGCCCCTGTCCGCCCAGTGCGCCTGCTGCTGGGCTCCCACGGCCCCTGTCCGCCGGCCCACGCGCCTTGGTCTCCGCCCAGGACAGCTCCGTCCTGCAGTCCCCTGCCCCACAGCACAGCCCCCACCCCCGGGACCAGCCCTCTGACCTCCTTGAGTCCCCCTGCTCTGGAGGTCATGACACCCAAGAGTCCCCCCACTCCAGGCCTTCGGCCACGGCCTGTCCCACCAGCTGTCCCCAGCGGGGGCGCCAGGGTGTCCTCAGGCTCAGGGCCACCCCTGCCTGGCCCCTTAGGGACCCCTCCCCTCAGGACACTCAGCCTCTGCTGCCCGACCCACCAACCTCCTTTCAGCCCGCACGTCCTGGACAGAGGCGCCCAGGGTCCGGCCGGCTGTCATCTCCAGGACAGCAGCACCGGCCCAAGGCCGCTCCCCAGCCTGCCACGCCCCACGCCCCCCACCCCTGGCTGCCCCCCACAGGGCGGAACACTCGTTCACTTTCTCACGGCCCCACTTCCAGGACCTGAGTCCCCGCACACTGCTACAGTTCTGGTCGCCGTCCCCAGGCCTCCGCCTCTCCTCCCTCCCCTCCCCGGCCGGGACAGGCCCCCGGGGCCACCAGCAGCCTCGCCCCCACTGCAGCCCAGGGCCGCGGCCAGCGCCCTCCAGACCTCTGGCTGGACCGCTCGGTGGCCTCGGGCCCCCAACCCCGACACTCCCCAAGGTGACTTTCATTCCAAGCCGGACATGTGGAGGCTATCACGACGGCTGGACCCACCTCCAGCACTTGGAGGCACGGGGGCGGGGGGACCCCATTCACCTCAGCATCGCAGCCCGACCCTGGGACGCCCGCACTGTTATCCAGACTTGATCGAAGTCGGGACCCCGACCGCATGAACCGCGGGGTCATGGTTCTGGGGTGACCCGGCCCCCCCAGTTGTTGCTGCTTTAACCATGACCTTGACCTCCTTGTCATGCTCACCAACTGCTGGGTTGCACCTGGGGGCGATTCTTACCAATCTGCAAGAGCCCCTCCATTTCTGTGGGAAATGAATCCCTTGTCAGGCATGTAGAAAACACCTTCCCTTAACAGATCGTGCGTCCGTAACCTTACGTGGCCTCTGTGCCCTTCCACGGAACGTGGTCACGGCTGTCCTTCCCAGCACGGCTTGTTGCCCTTGCCCGGCGTTGGGCTGGGAGGGCCTGCAGACCAGCCTCTCCGTGTGCACGGGGAGCATGGCCGAGAGAGGCCGCCGTGCTTGCCCAGAGGGCAGGTTGGGGACGCGGCCTTCGAGGGCGACACCCAGGGGTCGTGTGCACGCTCAGAGAAGGACAGGCGGGCTCCTGGGCCCCAGCGGGGTGTGCGCACTGAGCCCCCCACCCCCGGCTCCCGCCCCAGGGAGGCCTGCAGGCCCGGGGGCCTCTTGCCGGCTGCCTTTGATCTGGCCCCGAGCCCTGTGATTCGAGGGCAGCAGGAAGAGCACAGAGCGCCCAGCGGGAGGGCACTGTCGGCCTCTGCCTGTAATTCGGGGCTGGAGGCCTAGGGCTCCCTGCCCCCAGCCCGGCCCCCCAGACCACAGGCACCGGCCAGAGTTAGAAGCAAAACTCGTGCCTGGCGGGTCCCCGGGACAAGGCTGACAGGACGGGGGGCGCCGGGGACACAGGCAGCAAAAGCCGCCACCCCACGGGAGACGAGCTCCTCCAAGTCCGGAAGGCCGGGACAGACGGCGGACGAGGCGGCCAGACGCCTCCCTGGAGGAGACAGCTACAGGCCAGAGACGGCTGGCACAGGAGCCCGAGAGACCCCCAGGGCCGAGCGCCATTGCTGCACTCCCGGCCACAGGTGGGCTCGGCCCTGGGCTGGCTCTGCGGGCCGGTTTCCAGCGCGAACAACCGGATGGCCGGGACATCTCCAGACAGGAAGGAGTCTGGGAACCGTGGCTCGGGCCGCAGGGCAGTGGGCACGCCGGCAGGAGGACGCGCCCACACGCGCACCTCACACAGCCGTGCACACGGGTCCTCGGAAGGCAGGGATCGCAGGCACGCGGGGAGAAATGTCATCTTGCTTCCAGAAAAGGAAAATAAATGGGCGTCCGAGGGACAGGGCACTGTCCAGAAGGAGAAAGTCACGCCGCTGGTGCCGCTGCTGAACGCCGTGCCGGGCGCCGTGGGACGTGAGGGAACGCGGTGGCCACACCACCAGCTGCTGCCCAGCTGCCTGGTGCACGAGGTGTGCCGAACAAGCCCCACGCCACGGCCCCCCCCCCCGAGATGCTCGCGGGCCCGTAGGCTGAGCTAGGGTGAGGCCGGGTGCGGCGGGGGGCTGCCCTGGCCAGTGTCCTGGAACCCTGGCAGCCCCCTCCCTGCCTTCATCTTCATCCGCTTGCTGCCTCTGCCAAGAAAGTCTTCAGCCGTGCAGACTCCTACACAGCCCTCAAAACCCAGTGTAGAGGTGCCCCGCCTCAGTGAAGCTTCCTGCCGCCCCAGGCAGGGACTCAGCCGTGGGTGTGCTGGCCTCCCACAGCCCTGGGGTCCTCTGGGGTGGAGTGTTTGGGTTTCTGGCAGTCCTGCCACCTCCCTGGAGGCAGGAGTGGGCCGTGTGCCCTCGGGAGCCCCCCCAAGCAGGCTCAGGATGGTGGGAGGACAGCGTCTGCTGGGGAAGCCCACAATCACCCTAATTGCCCAGCGCTGTGACTGCTCAGCTTTATCTCCGAATGTGACGTGTTCCTGTCTCTACAGCAACCACGTGCGCACACCGACACCCGGCCGCCGCGCTGGGTCCCCAGTGACGGCCAGAGCTGCACACACAGCCCCGGCCTCGCCCCAGGAGGTGGGCGCAGGAGGGTGCGGACCACCTGCGTCCGCTGGGCAGGAGGGCTCCGGGTGTCCAGGAGCCCCAGGGGCCTCCCGGGGAAGGCACAGGAGAAAGGCCGAGGAAGGGCCCAGGCCTCCCGGGGCTGCCCCACCCAGCAGGTCCTCACTGCGCCCCAGACATGGGCACAAGCATGCGTGTGCTTTCATGAGCGTGTCCACCCCCCGGGACCCCAAGCCCGGCCAGGAAAGTCAAGGAATCCTCGGGACTTCCCTCCAGAGCACCCCCAGCCCCTCCGCGGAGCTATTACTGCCCACGGGGCCCAGAGGGGGCCAGAGAGCTGGCGGGCAGGGGCCTGCGGGCCGGTGCTCTCCGGGCCGTGCCCACTCCTCCTGCCCGGGGCTCCGACCGGCCCTCACGCTCGCTGCACAGTCTGGAAGGGGGGGAGGAGGCTGGCCCTGAGCATGCTGGGCCCCACGTGGCTCTGGGGGGGCGCAGGGCAGCCCCAGAGCATGGGGAGGCAAGGGGCTGCAGGGCCAGGGGGCAGGGCAGGGGGCAGTCCTGAACCCGCTCCTGGGGTTCGTCCTTGACCTCCCTCTCTTCTTGGTCGCGACCCTTCAGAAAAAACAAACCCTGCCGGAGCGCCCTCGGAGCCCCCCGAGTGGGACCCGGACCCCCACCGCCCCGAGGCTGCCCGGGCGTCTGGGTGCAGGTGACAGACAGCGTCGCATCAGGGAGAGCCGGTGTCCGAGCGGCCACCACGTGTCGCGTGTGGAGGGCCCTCCGCAGAGAGGAGCGCAGAGCCTGAGTGGCGAACGACCGGCCACGCCTGCCCCCACCGCACTGCCGGCTGGCCGTGGACCAGGCCACGTGAAGGCCTCGGCCTCTGCAGGCACCTGGGAACACCACCGGCCCTGCAGCCCTGCGAAGGGATGCACGCGGGGCGAGCGCAGCTCCTGCCTGGGCGGGGGCGGGGGAGCAAAGGGAGAAGTGACTGTTTTTGCCGTTTCTCATCCAAATCACCAAACAGCCACATCAGTGGAGACCTGGGGAGACCCCTCCCCACTGCTGACTCAACTACTCTCCAGACTGGCCGGGCCCTCAACCGCACCCTGCCCCCCGCCAGCCCCGGCCGCCGTCCCGCCCTCGGGGGAGGCCAGGAGTTTCTGCCAGAAGGTCCTGCTGTGGCTCCCCCCACCCCGGCAGCCGGCAGTCCCTCCTGCGCCCCCAGAAGAGGGGGGGAATTCAGGGAGAGGGTGGGAGTCGGTGTCCGCCCGCAAGGCCCGTGAGAGAAGCGGACGTGGGACGCGGGCCGGAGAGGGTCGCAGGCTCACGGGGGGAGAGCCGTGGTCCAGACCCAGCAGAGTCCGGGGGCGGGGGGGCTCCCTGGGGAGGAACCTGGTCGGGAAAGCACGGCCACTGTCCGCGGAGCTGACCGAGCCCGGGGCGCCCGCCTGGGCGCTCACACCAGCGACTGCGCTGTGTCAGCGGGTCCTTGGACTTGGGGGACCAGGGAGAGCTCCCCCTGCAGGTTCTGGGGAGGGAGACGCGTGACGGGGGAGGGGTGGATGCTTCTGATGAGCCAGGACGGAGGGGAAGGGCAGCGCGGGGCTCCGCCCACGTCTCGAGAGAAAGCAGTGTCCAGCCTCTAGTGCTCACAGGGCCACACCAAGGGTCACGGACACCCGAGATGGGAGGCCGTCCCTCCTCCGTCATGAGCCGCTGCACCTCTGGGACCCTGCGCCGGCTCCCAAGACCACAAGCATAGCCAAAGGGGACCCGTTTTCTGCCTC
>JAPYYM010002095.1:0-12679 GCA_028534135.1 Potos flavus
GAAAGTGGTCGATTTTCTGTTCCTAGAGTTGCTGTTCTTCTTCTCTTCTATCTCTTGCTAAGTTTGTAGTTGTTTAGAGTGGTTTGATAACTATCTAGCTGAACTTCTGGGATCAGTCACTATCTCCGCCTCCTACTTCTCCGCCATCTTGCTCCTCCCGCTACTGGTCTTTATAATTGGTAGTCATGTCCCTTCGTCAGTGCTATTCCATTTATCAAGTGCTTTCTCATAAGCCGATGGTCCCAGCAACCCTGCAAGGTGGCAGAGAGTGGGTGTTCTAAAATCCCACGGCTCGAAGTCAAAGCATGGGGCTCAAATCCAGGGCCTCTGGACTGCAGTCTAGAATTCTTTATCTCTGTCAGGCTTCTCTTTTTTAATAAGTGTTAATTAGCAATGATTTCCAGATATGAAAGTACTTCACAGAATCTCTCTTTATCCTCCCGTGTTTTACTGCTCTGAATAGTCCCACAGAGAGATCAGACTCCATGCTCTTTGTCTATCAAGTGTTGAGTTCTATCGTTTTGGGTCACAGTCCAGGGGAAAGCAAGTTTAATGGTGAGAATATCCTTGCAGAGCTTAAAAATGAAATCTACTTAACTTAATAGGAAAAACATGGCCTTGATAATGGAAATTCTGGTTGCTTTCCAGATCACAAATACATTTTTAGAAATACTTTTGTTAACGTGGGAAGTTATAATTTCCTTAAGTGCACAGTATTATTATAAATAGGAATTAGGTATGAAATTATTCTTCTTACTCTGCAGTCACATCTCCTATGATCCTAATTGGGCCATATGCAGAGTAATATTAGGGTAAAATATCTCTCATTTTCCCTTAGGTATGAATAGAATTTCTAAGGTTGAATTGATTATTTTCCTATTGTATTAGAAATGGCTTAATCATTTTCAATTGCTATATCTCCTCCTTAAAAATTTCCACTCTTCCAAGGAACACTTTGCCATACTCTACCTTCTAAATTTTACTCACTGCTTTTCACCCTCCTTGAGACCTGATTCTGTGGCCCTAAATCGTGTTTGTGAAACTCACGCCAACAGCAGGCAGCATCTCGGTTCAGTGTTACTGACTATACCATAAATCACTGGAGCTTCTAAATCTTTCAACAGCTTGATTCAAATCTTGTATAAAATTTAGTTAGTGTCAGAACAACTTAACTATGCACAAATTTTGGCCACACATAAGAACTGTAGAAACTGGAATCATTTCAGAATGTCTACGGAAGAGTAGTAGATACTCAGATCGATAGCCTGGTGTAATGCTGCTACTTCATTAATTTAAGAGAAAGGTATAAAAATGTTGTGGACTGACCTCCTCTAGAATTCTTTAAGATAGACGTTTTCTTTTTCTTTCTTTTTTTTTTTTTTTAAAGATTTTATTTATCTATTTGACAGATCACAAGTAGGCAGAGAGGCAGGCAGAGAGAGGGGGAACAGGCTCCCTGCTGAGCAGAGAACCCGACGTGGGGCTTGATCCCAGGACCCTGAGATCATGACCTGAGCCGAAGGCAGAGGCTTAACCCACTGAGCCACCCAGGTGCCCCTAGACTACGTTTTCTTACATATGGTTTTGCCTGGATACAAGGCAATGGGCTTTAACTAGAGAGTCTGTGATGATCTTTCAGAATATTTTCCAAGGAAAATGATAAGAATAAAAACTTCGAATGTTAGTATCTGGTTTATAAAGAAAATATTCCAATATGAGTGCTTTGGGGATATTCTTATTGTGGTAAAATATACATAACATGAAATTGACCATTTCAACCATTTTAAAGTGTACAATTTAGTAACATTAATTACATCTACAATGTTGTGCGACCATCGCTACTATTTGATTTCCAAACTTTTTTATTATCCCAAGCCCGGTAAGTGCTTTTTAAATTATATGAAAGTACTAAAAGTTTTCTGTACCAGCTGACTCACCTTCAGTATTGCTTCAAGTTTTAATAGGTCCGTAAGTGAGTTTTGGGTCAGAAACTATCCAATCTGAGTGTTCATTTTGTAATATGTTCATTTCTTACTAGGCTGAGCTTAACCACATCTTTGGCCTCATTGATACTTGCTAAAATTCACTTTTTCAAGTAAGGTGATTGCTTTCATAAGCATTCCCTTAATCCTTTTATCAAAGTACCACAAAATTAAACTTGACATCTGTTAGTTTCACATCAAAGAGATTTGACGATCATGTGTATTGCCGCATGTACAGTCCAAAGATTAAAGTCAGTTCATTTTAAAGAGACCTCAAATAACAGAGGACTAAAGGAAGCCATACATGGAAGCTAGAATAAAAGAGAGCTAATCTTACTAAGTCATTGTGAGTCAGAGCCCTCCATGAACTGTATAAATACCATAGAAAGGAATCAGTTTGGCAAGTTACAGTGAACTGAGTATACTTTGAGCAAATTTAGAACTTTTCGATTTAAAGCTTTGATGCATTTGCTTTTGGGTAACAGTGGTAATGATTTCCTGGGACCTAATGGTGTACACCAGTAAATAATACAACTGAATTTCCCTGCTTATGTTGT
The DNA here is from genome assembly GCA_028534135.1 of Potos flavus. Lineage (NCBI taxonomy): Eukaryota > Metazoa > Chordata > Mammalia > Carnivora > Procyonidae > Potos > Potos flavus. The sequence goes on from JAPYYM010002095.1 coordinate 2,540, forward strand.
GTTTACTGTGACCTGGCACTTCTTTCCCTACCTATAAAACATGTATTCATCTTTAAGGATTTAAATTAAATGTCATCTCTTTTGTGAAGACTTCCCAGCTTCCAGGGACAGTCACTGAATCTTCCTCTATGGTCCAATGATACTCTGCAAAAAAAAAAAAAAATTCATATTGTTGCAAACATGATATCAAATTCTCATTTCCTCTATCCCCTAAGCTTCTTGGGGACAGGGGTTGTGTCTTATTCCTACTTGTAGTCCCACCGAAGTTCCTAGCATGAAATGGAAACCCATTAAATATTTGTTAACTGACTAAATGTATGAACAAATCAATCTAAGCATCCATACTAGAAATTTCATTTCTTGACAACACCTCAATTATAAGATATTTGCGTTTTACTTACTGAAGAAATCGGCAAAATATATATAGGGTCCAATTTGATTTGTTGAGGTACCAGACATTTCCATTTGTGACATAAACTGAAGACGAAGCATTTTGATCACAAACTCTTGGACATTTGCCCATGGCTGTAGAAAACTCAAGATGACATTGCCTATAGAAATTCCTAGATGACTGTGTTCATTTGTCATGGGAATTGAGAAGCCTGGGGGACATGTCTCCTTCAAGTCCTTTGTGCCAGAGTGTGAAATCTCCATCATCTGCTTTGTCCTGTGTAAAGGCCCAACACTGGTCCCAGTCACGGGCATTGGTCAGAGAGACATTCCACTTGACATGGCGCTTGCCAAAGTTGGGTGCTGGGGTTGGCATTGCAGCTGGCGCTGCAGAGGGAAGAGCACAAAGAGAACAGCCTCTCTCCAGGTGTCACTATGGATTTCTGTGAGGAGACTAAGGGACTTCCCTCACTGCTTATATAGCTCTGTCCAGGTGCAAATACAGCGACCTTCTACCTTCAGGTGTCTTTCTAGGACCCATCCTTTCATTTTTCTCCCCTTTGCTTCTCTTTTGATTCATCTGTTCTCTGAAGGAGAGCTCATGGCGTTGTAGGTGGCAGAGTGTGAATAAATGCCTCATTTTATTCCCGCTGCATAAACTCAACTGACTGATCTCCCTGGCCCTCTCCACATGCAACATTCAGAGCAGAAGCATCTGAAAGGCACATTTCTTTCCCTAAGCCTCCAGGAGGACAAACCCAGCAAGGACATATTGGATTTATCTGAGTTTAACAGTCTTTGCCAGAGATAAGCCCTGGTGTGCAAAAGAAATTGGCAATTTGGATAACTAGCAACAGAATCCTAATATCAGTCATGTCTGCATAGGGCTACCTTGGTGACCTTCTTGTTAACAATTCGGGGACTTAACTGGTCTTCTCAGCCAGGCAATTGAGGAGATTTATTTTCTTAGACTGAGATGCCCAGTGAATTCAGTGAAAGCAATTAGACTGGCTCTGTACAGAAATTGAAATTTTTCCTTTTCCATGATTATCAAACAGAGAAATCAAAGCTTATTTGTTTATGCTCTTTCCAGAACAGCTACAGGAAAGGGGGAGGAAAAAGGGTTGATTTTTCTCTGGCACTAAAAAAAAAAAAAAAAAGGACACATTTGTCTTTATATGTACAGAGGAAGTAGGGGAGAGGGAGAGAGAACAGAACTACCTGCTTTGGGGAGTGGGGTGGGGTTCAGCTCCCTTTCCAGGAGTTGGACAGTTAAGGCAGTACTTGGGTCTAGAACATCACCACTATTCCCCAAGTCATTATTCGCCAGGTACAGTGGAATGCCTACATTTTGGCAAAGGATCAAGAATTTCTCCCCAAACCTGTAATTAACCATTATAATTGCCTATGTTTTCCAAAGTGAAAATGTCCTTAAAACCTAATCCATATATTTTAACCTTTTGAATCTTCTGTAAAAAAATAAATAGCATGTGGGCAAACTTACCCCCTCTTGAAGAATGAAGACTAACCTGAATTTCGTTATAATTATAAGGAAAGGAGAGTCTTCAGAACAGTAATGGCAGGGTAATAACTTTTGCTTCCTGTTGCACTTAGATTTGGAGTATTTTTGTTTCTACTGCAGCTGCCTAGAATTTCCCCCTCTTTGTAAGACGATTTTCCAGATTTCTCATCTACCATGTGCTTTAAATTTTAATAATGCTTATTGACACAGAAGGGCCAGATTCTCTGCTTCTCACTGATGTCATCCTCTTTTCTTCAGCTGCTAGACACTCCTGTCTCTTGCAGTATATGGCCTTCAGCAGCGAGGGTGGAAACAGGTCCCTTATGATCAGACCCAGAGTCGGACCTGAATACCTGCTATCCAGGTGGAAATTGTGGGCTTGCTTGTGGGCCTATTCTGGCGCAAACAAGGAGGCAGACAGTGCAGAACCCTGCCTTCTCATTTAACAGAGAGCAGCAACTCAGAAAATTGACATGTTAGACCACATCTGAAGCCGAACGGTATTTCTGAAAAGGGAGAGAATGGATGTAAGGTGCACTATAATCAGCCGTGAATGCGGGGTTCTGGGGGGGCAACACTAACGCCCCTTTCTATAGGGCTGCGTGCAGTCCTGCTGCACTGTGGCTGCCTGTCGAGAATGAGCAATGAAATGCATTGAGAAGGTGGGCAGATGTGTTTTCTCAAGACTTAGTCTTTTCTAATCACCTTCGCATGTAATATACAAAATGGAGGCTTTTCCTGCTTCAGGACCTTGTGTGTCCTGGCAAAACGGGGACTGCAGTGGTGACAGATGAGACCAAGTGGAAAAGTCTCAGTACACCAGGCACGACAGTGTCACTGCCCCTTTAGCAACATTGAGGTGCTCTTCCAGAAAGACAACTAGTTCTTTAGAGTACAATTAACATACAATATTATATTAGCTTCAGGTATACAATATAGTAATTCAACAATTCTGTACATTCCTCAGTGCTCATCATGATAAGTGTGCTCTTAACCCCCATCACCTATTTCTCCCATCCCCCCACCTACCTCCCCTCTGGTAACCATCAGTTTGTGCTCTTTAGTTAAGAATCTGTTTTTCGGTTGGTCTCTTTTTTCGTTGTTCATTTGTTTTGTTTTTTGAACTCCACATATAACTAAAATCATATGGTATTGGCCTTTCTCTGATGGACTTATTTCACATAGCATTATACTCTAGCTCTCTCCATGTGGTTGCAAGTGGCAAGATTTCATTCTTTTTTTATGTCTGAGTAATAGTCCATTTTATATATACACACATCTTTTTTTAATTAAGTTTCAAAATTTTAATTTCAGTTAGTTAACATACAGTGTTGTACTAGTTCAGGTGTATGATATAGTGACTCAACTATTCTCTACATCACTCAGTGCTCATCATGGTAAGTGTACTCTTAATCTCCTTCATCTATTTCTCCCATCCCCCCACCCACCTCCCCTCTGGTAACCATCAATTTGTTCTCTATAGTTAAGAGTCTGTTTCTTCATTTGTCTCTCTCTCTCTCTTTTTTTTTTTTTTCCTTTGCTCATTTGTTTTGTTTCTTAACTTTCACTTATGAATGAAATCATATGGTATTTGTCTTTATCTGGCTTACTTCCCTTAGCATTATGCTCTTTAGTTCCATCCATGTCATTGCTAATGGCAAGATTTCATTCTTTTTAATGGCTGAATAATATTACATTTATATATACCACTTCTTTATCCATTCATCTATGGATGAACACTTGGGTTGGTTCCATAATCTGGCTATTGTAAATAACGCTGCAATAAACATGAGGTGTATATGTATCCGTTTGAATTAAGGTTTTTGTATCCTTTGGGTATACCCTGTAGTAGAATTACTGGCTCATATGGTAATTCTATTTTTAATTTTTTGAGACACCTTCATACTGTTTTCCAAAGTGGCTGCAAAGTTTGCATTCCCATCAACAGCGCACGAGGGGTCCTTTTTCAGCACATCCTCACCAGCACTTGTTGTTTCTTATGTTTCTGATTTTGGCCATTCTGACTAGTGTGAGGTGATATCTCATCGTGGTTTGGATTTGCTTTTCCCTGATGATTAGCGATGTTGAGCAGAGATTCTCTATTTTTGCAATAACTTCTAGTTCCCATAGGAACACCTGAACAAAATGTTTCTTCAGAGGAATTGAATCAGGGACTGATATTTGGATTAAGTGTGGATAGGGACAGAGGGAAGAAAATATTTTAATACTTCTGTGAATTTAGTCCTCTTCATGCTTCTCTCTTAGGCCGAATCATTTTGAGTAATAGAGGTCCTTGAGTGGGTTGCAGATGGAAGGAAGCCAACTGGTATCCAATTCCATTCCTTTTCTCACCTTGCCCTTTATTCAAATAGCTCCAACTAGTGTAAGTTAATTTCACTAATTCATTCTTTCAGTTCTTCAATAAATATTCACTTCAGATTTACTACCTGGGAGGCACTGTGTTAGATGCTTGCGATGCCGAGATAAATTGGCCAGGCTGCAGGCTAGAGGAGCTCCTGGTTGGGTGCTGAGGCAGGTGTGCCCACAGCGGCTTCAGCCCTGCATCTCTGAGAATGGTCCTCACGAAGCTAGCAGGAGTTGAGCGGCTCAATGGGAAAAGAGTGAGGGAGAGTTCTCACGTGGGAACCTGCTTGGGCTGAGATACAAGGATGAACATTCACCAGGCAAATAATAAGACGAGATACTCCCAGCAAGGGGAACAGGTCAGGCTGTAGTAGGTAGACTAGAGAATATAGAGGGAGCTGTAAGTACTAATGATGAAGTAAATTGAGAAAATGGGAAGACATCCTTTTTCAAGCATCTTTCAAGTGTCTTCCTAGTCATCTTGGCATGTAGTGTATAAGACCAAGGCTCATCCTTTAGTTACCCTTGACCCATGGAAGGTGGAGTCTAGATGATAGATGGCCTGGGTGCTACACCAAAGAGTTTGGATTCCTTCTCAGTATTTGATAGGGAGTGTTCAAGGATATGGAATAAAATCACATGTCCATATTTTCATTTTGGAAACTGTTAAGTTATAAATGACTGAACCAGCTTAAACTACCTTAAGCCCAAAGAGGACTTCTTTTCCCTCTCTCATAAGTGGGAGGTCTGAGGGGGTATTCTGGCTTCAGGTACAGTGAAATCTAGGGGTTAAAGTGGTATTATCAGGGCACTGTCTCTCTCTGCCTTTCTCTCCACATTTCTCCTCTTGATTCTCTTTGAGCACCTCTTTTATACAAATTGCTTGGTTCTTAGGAGCCTTCTTCACATGTTAACAAAGATGGACAGTGATTTCTTCAGATGTTTTATATGTATATATACATACAGTGGCAATATTGGGGAAAGAACTCAGAGCAAAAGTGCTAGGGAGTTCTCTGGCTTGGTCGACCACATGCCCATTCCTAAACCAATCTTTGTAGCTAAAGAGATGTGTATTCCATGTAGGTTTAGGTCAGATGCCACCCCCTTTATAGGCAGTGGGGGAAGTAACCTGTAATTTCCTAAACCACTTGGAATGGGCTTCCCATTTGACATAGGAATGAATCTGTTAGCTACAGGAAAAAAAAAAAAAGGCAGCAGGACAGTAGCAAAAATTCTCCCCACTGCATTCCGCTAGAATATCGAGGAAGAATGGAAGAGGACAAAAGGAAAAGAATAAAATTGAAATACTCTTTCTTCTAGATGTTTCTAAGCAATGACTTCAATTTTATTTAAATAATTAAATATGCCAAACTACTTTTCTCTCACCCCCTTGTTTTTAAGCTGCTACACAAAGACAAAGGGGATTAAAAGTTTGAGTGAACTTCTTTGGAAATAGAGGGCGTGTAAATTGACACAGTGTACCAAATATAAATAGGATTAACCTGGTGCAGCTTCCTGCAGCATTCGTTTCACACGAATTCAGACAACACTGTGGCTTGCTATGAAAACAGATGAATATATTAAAGAGTAGAATGAAATTGATACTTAAATGAAACATGAGGTATCAAGAAAATTTAGACTTTCTACTTTGTGCTGGATCTCAATCCTCCTTGTGTAGTAGGCATTTGCTTACTCTACAGTTGGGTTGGTTAAGAGGACAAGGTTGAGAAGTCCTGGATTCAGGAAAGCCACCCCTGATGGATGAAGTCCTCATGCAAATGATGTGTCCGGAGAACATATCTGGGAATTGGGTAATGCCCATGGAAGTTTCACAACTCAACAGCAGGGATTAGGGGGTGGGGAGGCGGAGAAGTCAGGGATGTGATGGGAGGGGGAATGGAGGGAGAGTCCTATAATTCTTGCCTGAATGCTTGGGTTTCTTTTTATAAGATGATTGGCTACATTTGAAGTCAAATACTTTTTCTCCTTGTCTGTGTTATTTAATGAGCAGCTCAACTATATCTGTTTTCAGTAACATTCAAGTTAGTGGTACTATGATTTACATTAAAAAAAAGGTTAAAAATTCTCAACAACCTGGTGATCTAACTCTTCCTGATTCTTGGCACATTATCTTTCTTCTCCCCTGGAAGGACTGAGAAAGTTCCAGAAAATTCCTTGCCCAACAGAAGGGGTTAGCACTGTACTGCTCACTTTGTTAAGCTTTCCAGTGGATGTCGTCAGATCAAGTTACAGCATAAGACTTACAGGCCAATTATGCCATGATTTTAGGGGGAAGGGAGAGTGGCTGAGAGGTTAAAAAAAGAAGACCCAAAGCCTTAGCTTTTAAAGACTTATGAAATTGTAGTTCCTTTGTGACATTTGATCCATCACTCTTCTTAATTTTCATTCTGATAACAGTCTCCCTAGGCTTTTCCTAAGAAGCTCTTTCATGGCAGAAACACTGTCCTGTGTATGTCTGCGAGAGACAGAGGCAGTTATCCAGGTTGGGGGACAATGGTGGGTACCCCTGTCTCTTTGAGTTGATTTGCTAATATTTTCCTGGGTTTACTGAAATCAAGATACCTGAAGTTAAAATTTTAGGACGTAAGCATGTTATAATCACAGCTAGGCATGGAACTGGCTTCAGAAAGAAAGACTGAGTCAGACATTTGGAGGATGAGAACCAAATTAGAGAAATACGAAAATTAGAAACAGAGAAGCCAAAATGGCCCCATGCATTAATGAATGGCCTGAGGGAACATCTGTGCTTGTCTGCTTCTTGGCTTACAAACTGAATCCAGGCACATTTTCATCACAATGGTTGCATTTGAATAGCAGTGAAGGTCACCAGGATTAAGGGTTTTGACCTGTCACTGCAATGGGGTTTCGGTTTGGTGTCTTTATTTTTGGTCTATAAAGTCTTTTGTTCAATGCAAAGTTGATCTTTCCCTGAGATGGCCTTGAGTGGAGGTGGACCAGCTTCATGTTTCCAGCGAGTCCCTCCTCCTGTTCCTGACTGCCTCTGTCCTGTCGGGATGGGAGCCTCTCTCCGAGGCTGCAGTGCAGGGTGCCCTCCAGTCCTGGTGGGTGTATTTTTGAGGCTAGCATAATCGTGTGCTCTCTTGGGATCAAGCTAATGGACCTCCTGCCTATCCTGGGCTCTTGACCGTTGAGTATTAAGCCTCCTAGCATTTTCCCAAATAGAATAATATGTAGGTAAACGCTCTGAAAGCATTATATCCTGCTTATTAATTAAATGCAATTGATTATGATTATTTTGCTTTGAATTCCTTGTCAGGAGATATTCTATCCAGGTAGTTTACTCATATTTTGGACCTTGTGTAATTTTCAAAATGCTCTATCCTGGAGATTTGTAAGAAGCTAGGGCCAGTTTTGAAAATCGTCACCCTTGTGCCAATTGTTTAGCCCTACTGTTTAGCTTTCTGACCTCTTTCTCTCATCACCTTCTTACTTCATTTCTACTTTGAATAATCTCTTGTCCAATTCCTTGTAAAGGGGAAAAATACCCTTGTCCCTCAGGAGAGACCCACACCCATGTTGTAGCTGTGAAGCTAGTGCCGTTGCTTCTCACTGCTGTGGGACACCCGGGGGTGCCTCGCTTGTCCTCTCTTCCTGTGTTCCTCCCATCTAGCACTTCCTGTGGCTCCATTTTGTTGCAGGTTTTCATGTTGGCTCATTCTTATCTTGCTTGGAGTCAGAAACGACTTCCTTTCTTGCCTTTCTGGAGAATCTTGGGGGATGTTGCTACTTGGAATTTTTGCAGGAGTTTTCACCCCTTGAGCCGGGCAGGCCCTGCCCCCACTGCTTGACCCAGGATAGCAGGGTACATGTCCTAGTTTATGCTTTAAGATCTCAGCATCTGAAGTCTTATGAAAGCCAATTCTGTCTTCTAAATACTATGGGTTATTGATATCCAGCACAAAGTATTACAGTCCCTTAAGTCAGTGGGCAGTAGTTGGATGAAAGTATTGATAGAGCAGTTTATAGATGATGAGGGGGTGTGACAGCATGTAGTGAGTGCACTTGTATTCATACACAGACTCCTGTTCGGAGAGACTCATCAATGATAACTGCCTTTATTTATGAGCACATACAACATCTTAGACAGCGCTTTAACTGCCTTAGGTATATTTTCTCTAACATTCACAGCAAGCCTGTATGGTAAGCATCAGTATTCCCATTTCACAGATGAAAGAATTGAGACACTGGCCCAAGGTGAGTGGCAGAATTAGTGTCCTTGTGCAGGTGCACCTGATTGCAAAGCCAGAGCTTTCTGTTAGGCTGTACTGCTATGTATTGACAAAGAAGAATCCTGGAGTGATCATTAGTAACCCACTCTCGGCAGGAGAAAATACTTTGGAGCATTCTCTTGAGTGGGGCACCTCACTGGTTCACTGAATGATTGATCGATTGATTTTTTCTTTCTTGCTATGTGCCAGGCAACAGAATGGACTCTGGAGTTCTAAGGGTGAGTGAAACTTGACCCTTGTCTCTGAGGATCCCACAGTTTGGTGGGGTTCAATGTCACTGAATTTGTGTCTGATATAGAAACTGTCTTTGTGTCTGATACAGAAACTGTCTTTGAGCTTTCTCTTGTTTCCCCTGGTAATGAAGAGAAGTTCTTGCCCTGATGTAACTTAATTTAGGGGATGGCATAGACTGTTATGGATCTTTGTATGCTTGTATGGGGCTTTAAAAATTAATTTTGTTACTGGAGCTGTTACTGGCTTTTTGCCAGTAATCTGGAAGTCAGATTCCATAAAACGTGCTAAGACAGCATGATATGTTCTATATATTTATATGGTCCCTCACAACCTATAAAATACTTTCCAGGTACATTGATTTGATTGATCCTTCTAAGGGTCGGGTTTTGATCCCTGTTTCATTGAAGTGATTCTCAGAGGCAACTCCTAGTGTGTGATGAGCCTGATGTGACCCTTGTTCTCTGCCTGTGCCATTACCACTTTGCAAGGGGAGGAAGAGGTTTGCTGGTAGAAAGCTTTCTGAAAGAAGAGAAGGTATGTCAAACAGAAGGAAATTCGGTTATAAATAGCCTAACTTGTTGGTGGGGAAGTGGAGAACAAGGAATGTGCATTTAGCAGGACAACCACTGGAGTTAGTCAGCAGTTTGACTGACTGTAGGCAAGTAACTGAGCAGAGGGAGGCCCCAGGAAGAGAGCATCCTGTCAGCTCGGGCTGCCATCACAGAATTCCACAGCCTGGGTGGCTTCACTGACGGAAATGTATCTCTCAAAGTCGGGGCACAGCGTATGAGTGTGAAATGTGGACATAAAAGGCACCACCAATGTAGCTGCGGAAAACAATTTCTCGATGGTCGTTTGGACTGAAGTAGAGGGAAGGTAGAATTTCCCAGTGATCGGCATACTTCAGCCTTTCTTTCAACATCTTGGAGATTCACACAGTGATTATCAGTCCCCCTGAGGAAAAGGGAAGCTGTGATTGCATAGCAGTGAGTGTTATTCCCATTTATATAAGCAGGATGCTGCCATACAGAGGTGGTATGGCTTGCTCGCTTGTTTTGTTTGCTTGCTTGCTTGCTTGCCTTCCTTTTCTTTTCTTTCCTTTCCTTTCCTTTTCTTTTCTTTTCTTTTCTTTTCTTTTCTTTTCTTTTCTTTTCTTTTCTTTTCTTTTCTTTTCTTTTCTTTTCTTTCTTTTCTTTTCTTTCTTTCTTCCTTCCTTCCTTCCTTTCTTTCTTTCTTTCTTTCTTTCTTTCTTTCTTTCTTTCTTTCTTTCCTTCCTTCCTTCCTTCCTTCCTTCCTTCCTTCCTTCCTTCCTTCCTTTCTTTCTTTCTTTCTTTCTTTCTTTCTTTCTTTCTTTCTTTC
>JAPYYM010002096.1:0-12678 GCA_028534135.1 Potos flavus
GTGTTGGTCACTGCTTGGATTCGAACACGAACGGGGCCTCTGCACACACACGTCCACTTTTGTTTGCTAACAGCTGTGGTGGTGCCTGGGAGGGTCCTGCCCGAGCACCGAGGGCAGGTTGCGCACATCCAGAAGGGAGGACAGGGGTCTCCGTGCAACACGAGCGTCAGCATGGCCCCAAGGTGCCTCCAGGAGACCGCGTGTCATCACACGCAGGAGCCAGAAGGCTGAGTGCCGACCTCGGGTGTCAGGGAAGCTGACGGCCAGCCCAGGGCCAGCGCCTTGCAGGTGGCGTGAGTGTGGCAGTGGGGGGTGGGCAGGGTCGGGCCACCCTGCTGGCCACAGCCCCTGGTCTTCGTCCACGTATCGCCCGGGCCCTGGGGTGAACCGTCCAGGCGTCTACACGACAGACCCAGGGGCGCACGCGGAGACGTGCTGGGTGCTGCCCATCGGGGGCTGGCTCTCCATTTGTTTAGGAGACTCTCCGGTGAACATGTTATTTGTTAAGAATGAAAAACCAACAAAGTGCTGAGATTCTAAACCCTCCCGGCAGGCATAACCCCCCAGGCTTCACGGTCCTGGATGGGGCCAGAGCCCTGGGGCTGGGCCGGGGGGCAGCGCCACATGTGGACGCAGTCGCCGGAGGTGGGACGCAGGGCGGACCTGCTTGGAAGGGCCGGGGTCAGACAGGAGGAGGCGCCAGGGCTGCCGGCTTAGGGCCAGGGGTCCCGTCCTGCCCCCCCCACCCCCCAGCCCCACCCTAGCGTCTCTGTCTCCAGCTCACCCTCTGTCTGCTGACAACAGGTTCCATTTTGCAAATAAGGCTCTAACCCGAGGATGAAAGCCTGAGGGCAGGCCGACCTCGAGGCCCCAGCCATGTTGGGCAAGGCACCGCGGGGCCACCGGCGGTCCCTTAAGAAGCCAGGGGCCCAGGCAGGCTGGCCTCCCGAGGAGCAGGGGAGTCGGGATGCACGACCTCGGGGGTGTCTGGCCCCCGCCTGGCCGGTGAGGCTTGGAGCCGCCGTGTGCACGACGCCGCGTCTTGGCAGCAAGCGCCGACCTTGTTTGGGCGCCTCGAACAGAACAGGAAGGAAACGGACAAGTGACTCAGACGGACCCCCCCTCTGGCAGCAGACAATCGGGTGTGCGTTTGACTCAGTGCTGGTGTCTGAGCCGCGGCCGCCGGCCACGTGTCCTGGGGCCATTGGCATTCCCTGCACGCGCCCCGGCCCTCCGCCGCCGCCGCCCCTCACACACACACACACACACACACACACACACACACACACACACACAATGCGTTATTGACTCGGCCACCCGCCTTCCTGGAACCCGAGCCGGTGTCACCCGCGCCGAGGCTGCACGAGCCGGCACGCTGAGTCCCCTAACGCTCACCGCTGCCGGCAGCCGTGCCCCCCGCTCTGCCGAGAGACGCGTCCTCCCCGTGACTGCCGGGCGTGCCGCTGAAGCCCACCCACGTCTCTCCGTGTCCAGCCAACTTTCTGAGGGGAAGGGGCTGGCGGGGCTGCAGAGGGAAGGCTCGAGACGGGCTTGGACCTGGAGGGGCGGGCGGGGCCGTCTCACGGGTCCTGGACGGGAGCCCGGGGGGAGGGACGCGGGACCGCATCTCCTCCCCTCATTACATGGCTCCACATTGCGGCTCGCCTGCCACTAATTAGTATGATCAGCAGCAGAGCAGCCGGCAGGGAGCCCCGGAGACCGGGGGCCCAAGGCCGCTAATGGACCGCGCAGTGACCCCACGGACGGGGGTGGCCGCCCTCTGCGTGGCTGGGCCCCGCTGCCAGTGGGGGCTTGTACTCACCATGAGCCCTGCCAAGCTCCTGCAGCGTGCGTGCTGGACGGAGTGGGGTCGCCGCCGAGCCGATTATGTGGCACCCTCTTCCCCGCCGGCCTCCATGGCCGTCCCGAAGGTCGAGGTCCCACACAGTGGCCGTGGGGTCGAGCCCCGGGCCAGGTGCCCCAGGGCAATGGTGGGGCAGGTGAGGATCAAGAGGCTGTCCCCATCTGTGAAGACGGCATGGTCAGGGCAGGGCAGAGTGTCCCCTGGCCTCAGCCGGGGGCTGACCCCACGCGGCCATCCCACCCGGCCAGCCTGTCGGAGCGTCTGGCTCGGGGCTTGGTCGCCTGGGGCGCACAGAGGCTGCGTGCTGGCCTGGGGACCTCGAGCGGGTCGTGCGGAGCCAGACGCTGCCCTCCCGCGAGTGCTGCCGTCTCCCCCCTGGAACCTGAGTCTGCTGGCCGCCCTGACCGGGCTCTGGCTGCTCAGAGCCCCGCAACCTGTCTGTCAGGCTTCGGCAGAGCCCTGGGCCCACCCTGGTCCCCCTCCTGACGGCAGCCCGACCCGGGGGTCCGCAGACGCGGGGGCCGGCGTGGCCCCTCAGACGCTCACCTCGGCGGTGGAGCCCAAAGTTCTTCAGCGTCTGCCTCGGGAATAGCACCGGACGGCAGGAACCGCCCAGGCGGGGTCGGCCCCCGGGGCGAGCAGCTGCGGCGGGCTCCCACCCCCCTCCTCACCCCCCCACGGCCTGCGGCTCCCCCCCCACCGCCGTGCGGCCCCCCCAAGAGCAGCTCAACTTCTCACCTATTTTGGCAAAAGCCGCCGCGGTGGCAGCGCCGCGCTTCTCCGTGCAGACCCGCCGCGGCGCGAGCTCCGTGCCCGGGGCCGGGCTTCCATGCCGAGAGGCCGCGGGCGGGAGCCAGCAAGTGGAGTTATCAACAGATTGCAGGACCGCAGCCCGAACGCGGCGACGCGGGCTCCGCACCGAGGGGATGAGTCAGAGCCGGGACCAGCAGACATTCGCTGCGATTCTCAGCAGGCGGCTTCCAGAACTCGGCGTGGGGACTGCCAGCCGCCTCTGCGCCTGCTTGGAGGGCGGGCGACAGCCGGGGACGAGGACCGGCCGGGAAGCAGGAGCCGTAACCATGGGGATGGGGGAGGCGCTGATGGCAGTGGCGGCGGCGGCCGGCTCCCTGCAGCAGGGCGGGAATGGTTCTTCCCAGTCGGCCGGCCGCGCACTGCAGAGCCGATTTAAAGAGACAACCGGCCAGGTTCTGCCTTGGCTTCCAATAGAATCAGGCAACTCACGTTAAAACATGTCCCTGAAAGGAGGCGGAAGGAGGACTGGATGGCTTTAGTTTATTTGTTTTTAAAGGGAATCCGTGTCTGTTCAGGGTTCCAGGCACAGAAATGGGAGCAAGAAAATTGATTTCAGAGGAATTTTCATGGGCCTTATATTAAAATATTCTCAAATTCTAATTGCCCACCCCAAGGGGAGCCCACATGCGTCTGTCCCCGGCGTGAGCCAGCAGGGTCATCCTGTGGGTGGGGATGGGCTACGGCCAGCAGAGAGAGCCCCCTGCCCCAATCCAGGGTCCCGAACCTGGCCAGTGACCGGCCAAGTGCTGAGAGGGGAAGTGTGGGGTGGGGGGCAGGCAGTGAGACCCAGGGACGGGGCGGGCTGCCCGCCCAGCACGACCCCTGCCAGGACTTCCAGCTCTGTGCCCCCAGGCAGGTGTGGCTGGGGGCCTGGGGACCGTGCTCAGCACGTGTGAGCCCTGGGGGAGCCCGGTGCTCTTCCCCCCCGGGCTGGAAGGTCGCGACACTGGTGCCTGCTTGGGAGAGTCACCAGGTTCTGGAGGGCCTGGGCCTGGACTCGGGGTGGGGGGGGGCATCATGAAGAATGAAACTCTAATGGCGGGCTCTGCAGGCCTGGCTTTCTCAGCCCGTGGCACCTTGCCTCTGAGGGGGGCGCTGCTGGTGCTCTTCTGGGGGCTGCTGTCGGCGCCCTGGGCTTTAGACGGGGGCCATGAAGCCAGAGGGCTGGAGTGATTTTCCGATTGCCCGGAGAGTGGGTGTCCGTGTGCGTCCTCCCTCGGGCCCTGACCCGCCCCAGCTTCCGGGATCGCTCCCCCAGGGGAGAGGGCCCGGGCTGGTGGTTCTGAATGCGTACAGCAAGGAGGAAGGTCGGAAGGCCCACCGTGAACTCAGGGTTCTGCCTAGACTCCTCCAAGCTCGGGCTCATCCACCTGCAACTCCCTCCATAAACACTGTCCACGCGAACACGGGCCTCAGCACGGACGGGCTCACACTGCGGGCGTGGGTCTGCCCTCTGTCCACGGGGGAGGCCACGTTGACCTCGGGACGTCCAGCCCTGACCACCTATCGGATGCCTGAGCTGTTCGTTCAGCTGAGGGTGGTTTCCTCCCTCCGGGGAAAGTTGCTTCTGACGCAGAGGTGGGCAGCTGGCGCTTTCTGCACGGGGCGGCTGGACGGCCTGCCAGGTTCCTCGTGGGGCTGGCAGTGTGGGGTCTGCCTCGTCGGGGAGGGAGGCCTGCGGGGGCTGAGCCCACCCTGCTGCTCGGGATGAGCTGGCTGGCTGCTCCTGCCATGCTGAGCGGCCAGTGTCCTGGGACCCCTCGCCCAGGGCGTGAGTTTGGGGGACGGGGTTTCTCTGCACCTGCTGGGAACCCACGGGCCTTCGTGGGAGAAGAGGAAACGTTCCGGGGAAGGATGGCGGGATGGCGTCCAGATCGGCTTCAGAGTGGCTGGAATCAGGCCTGACTGGTGGTCGGGGGAGGTCCGTGGGGATGGAGGTGGCACAGGGGGGCTCAGGGAACACGGGGGCCGACTTCCCTCTCTCCATAGTGAGCGTCCGGCCCCCACTCTGACGCTTACTAAGAATATGAGGTCGCCGGGATGAGAATGGCTCCAGGGGCTGACGTCTCAGGCCAGACTCGCCTCTCCTCCGAGCAGGGGCCTGCTTTCCATCGCCCGCAAGGGCCCCGGGAGCGCGCAGGCAGAGATCCGGGATGCTGGGGACGGCGTTTCCGGGCATGAGTGCGGCCGGGCCCCGGAGGGTGCGGGACACACCGGCAGCCCCGTCTCTCAGCATCCGAGGCTCCCAGTGGAATGAAAACCCGCTCTCCTGTTGCCGTGGAAACAGCCCCCACCCCCAGGCGTCAGTCTGAATTTGTGCAGACCATTTGTAACCAAGATTTGCCTCAACAGATTCATTCTGCCCTGAAGTGAAGCCTCGTCTCAGGCCAAACAATAAAATGAACAAACTTGTTGGGCCCCCGGGAGGACCCCGGCCGCCGCCCAAGGCCACGGGGAGGCCACGGGGCATGTGTCGTCGGCAGGCCCCGGAGGAATTAGGGCCGAGGCGGGTTCCAGCCCTGAAAGGTGTCCCGAGAGTTTGTGTCCACGTGTCTCTGGGCTTGAGGGTTGGGGGGCAGCCTGACCAGGCCCGCCCTGGGCTCCTCGGAGCGGAGCCCTTGGTGTCCGCGTGCCGGTGGGCAGACGGCCCTCCCCTGGGTGCGTCCTGACGGCCCCTCTGCAGACCCTGGGGGCTGGCGGGGTGGTGGGCACGTGGGAGTGGTCCCTGGGTCACTCTTGCACAATTAGTCTTTTCTCCCTCAAATCACATCCCCCCCCCATCCTTCTTAGTCTTCGGACCCCCAGGAGTGTCCTTCAGGGTGCGTCCCGGAACTGACGCACTGGGACAGGGCCATCTATGGGGTGCAGGGCTCCCGGTGGGCCAGGCTCAGGAGAGGGGGTGCGGGGGGACGCTCCAGCCCTGCTGGGGGCACGCGGGCCTGGAGGAGGTTCGCCTCGGGAGGAAGAACAGCTGGGATGCTATTTGGGGCCAGGTGGGGAGGGCGGGTGTGTGAGGAATCCTTGCTGGTCCTGGGGAGCCATGGTGGGTGTCGGGGGGAGAGCAGCCCTTAGCAGCATGGGAATGTTGGATGTGCCGGGACTTTGCTCTGACTCCTGGGGCAGGGCTGCTGCCTCTCAGCTCCTCACCCCTTCTCCTCTGAGGCCCTCCCGCCTGGCTCTGCTGACCTGTGCGCACCATGACGGCCGTCCCCATCCCTGCGGCCCACACGGTCCACCCACTAGCCCGTCGGAGAAGGACTGAGCTTCCCTCGGGAACCGTAAGCAGTCTTAAGGCACGGACCAGCCTGCAATGTGCTCACCACAGGTCCTCTGTGACCGCTGACCCCAGCCACCCACTGTCACCCCGAGGGCCCCGGGCCACACAGACAGGCCCACGGTCAGTCCTGGGCCAGCATGGTGAGGCCGGACGCTCCGCACGGAGCTGGGTTCAACAAGCCACGGGGACCCGTCCGTGCCCGGAGCAGGGCAGCGGCTGCGCTGGGCAGCACGCATTGATGTTTCCTGAAGGGTTAGGGCCTGCTGGGGCAGGATTCTGTGTCCTGGGGCCCGGTTCCCGGGTGGGGAACTGCAGGTGGGGTGGCTCTGGGGAGTCCTCTTCTGTGGGGCCGTTCTCTGCCCATCCCTGTCGGTCAGGGCCGGACACCTGCCCCGCGGCCCTGTCCTGGGTGGTGGATACAGGCAGAGCTGGTCCCAGCCCCCACCACGGCTCAGGGTCCTCTGGGCGGGGGAGGCAGGGGGCCCGGGAACCCTGTCCCCTTGCACACACCCGCCCTCCAGCACCTCCTCCGGCTCTGCTGACCCTGGCCGCTCCCAGATACTCACATAGCACCTCCCCTGACCTCGTCTGTGAGGCCCCAGCCCAGCACAGTCCGTGATCTCAGGACAGCACCGGCTGTGGCCCCCTCCCCGGCAGCCCGCCCAGGAGACCAGCCGCACGGAGCCCTCGGACCAGCTAGAGCCTCTTGGTCCCCATCCGACCCACTGGGCCTGCCTGCATCCCGTCCAACTCGGCCGCGGCCCGGAGGCTTCCTGCCGAGGCTTTGGGCACTTGAGCCAAAGCCATTTCACCAGATTAGATGTGGTCAGAAGCAAGTCTCTCCACCTGCAATTCTGTTAGAATCGTGGTTTGCTTGGAAATGACTCTCCCCATGTCCCCGGTGTTCTGGGTTCGCCGTGTCGGCCTCACATCTGGAAACACCTCTTCCTCTCCTTCTAAAATATCCTTGAGCACAAAACTCATCTTTAATTTCTCACAGTTCGTCAGCCATTTATCCGTGCATTGAGCTGCCGGGATAGCAGTGGTTCGGAACCAGGGGGCACCTCGCAGGGAGCCTATGGTGCGTGCGTGCCCGTGTGCACACGTGTGCGAGCCCGTGTGCGCGTGTGTGCGAACCCGCGTGTCCGTGTGTGCCGGGGGCAGCAGGGTTGGTGCCCAGAGCCGAGCAGGATGGCAAGTGGTGGGCTGTACTTTCAGATACTACTTTCTCCAGTATATAAGGTTTGTTTTTGTAAAAAAAAAAAAAAAAAAAAGCCCCAATCAAATCAGCTTAAACAATAAGAGCAACACGACGTTTTCACGGTGGTGACGTTCAGGTTTTTTCACGAGCTCCTCAGCTGGGCCTATTTCGTTTGCTCCGCTGTTTGCCTGGACCACAAAGCAGGATGGGAAAGGTAAGGAAAACTAATGACAAACTAAAAAAAATCAAGCATTCAGGAAAAGGCAAACACTGTGATAAGGCAGAAACAAAAGTAGGAAAGCTGTTGAATCCTGAGGAAGAACTCGTGAGTGTAAGTGCATGTTTATCAAATACGATCCCACGAGAAGCCGCCGTGGGCGCTCTCAGATCCCCCGCCCCTCGGGGTGTCCTGTGACTCGAGCCCTGGACAGACTGTGTGCAGGACCGTGGGGAGGATGGGCGTGCAGGCGGCCTGGCCGGAAACTCGAGGCTTCGTGGGGACTATGTCTGTTCGGAGACTGAGCCACACAGTCAGTGCCCAGCCAGGGCCGCACTCCTCGCGACCGGGCACCCACGGCTCTGGCCAGGCTGCCACGCAGAGCTGCTTTCCACCCAGGCTTCGACTCCGTCTCTCCCGAGCCGGTGTGCTGATCTAGCCTGGACGTCTATAAAAGAGAAGATCCTCATTAATTTCAAAACATAGATCACGGACTCCAAAAATTTGACCGGGACGCCCATATGTTCCAAAGCTTCTTCCTGCTAGCGTGGCAGGCGGAGGAGAAACCAAGGAAAACGTAGGTGAGTGGAGGTGGACGGAGGGGCCAGGGACGCGTCGGGAACCCACGGCCGTCTGTGGGGGGAGGATCCTGCTGGCGCCTCACGGAAGTCGCCAGCATTGCCACCAGCCTTGGCCAGTGGCGGCCAGCTCCCAGCTACCCTGGACTAACCTTTCTGTCTGTGGGGCCCAGGTTCCACCCGGCCCGTGGTCCTCCCTGCCCTCCCTGCTCTCCCCAGGCCGGGCTCACAGGCCCGCGATGGCCTCTTCCCTCCTCACTCCTTGCGCTGCCCCTGCCCTGCCCATCAGCCTGGACCAGCCCCAGCCCCGGCCCCACGGCACCCCGAGGGGCTGGGACCGCCGCCCCTGCCCGGCCTCCTCAGAGCTGCCCCGAGACCCTGAGGACGGCCCGGCGGGCATCCCTGCTGGCCAGGCTGCTGTCAGCCTTCTCCCGGGCGGACGGAAGTGGTCTGTGGGGCGGCCCGCACGCTTTGCCCCCGCTCAGGTGGTCCAGCCCCACCGCAGAGGGCAAGCTGCCCGGGCCTGAGCACGCGGAGCTGTGGGCAAGCAGGTGCGTGCAGCCGTCTCACGGGCACGGCCCCCCTCGGCCCGGCCTCTGGGTGGGACACCCCCGCTCCCTGGGCTTGTGGGGTGCCTCCTGCAGGGACAGAGTGTGAGGGAGGAGGGCCTGGGCCTCCCAGCAGCTGTAAAGTGGTGCAGCTTTAATCCTGTCGCTCCTGAAACACCGATAAAACAAGCCTTTTTAATCCTGGGTTTAATAAAAGATTTTCGATTAAGCAATTTTCTCCAAATGCAGTTTGGACGCAGCCGGCTCCGTCAAGCCAGCCTTCCGAGACGACCTTCAGAGTCCTTGCTCTGTGTCCAGCCCTCCTCCTCGGTACTGGAGGCCGCGGGGCCGACGCGGGCGCAGGCGCCCCTGCTCGCTCACTTCTCCGCAGCCCGCAGCGCCCAGGTGTGGGGGAAGGACGGGCCCGGGCACGTGGGGCTTCCGCAGGCGGCTCCCGACCCGACCCCTGCTCGCCACAGGTCACCACTGGGAGGACAAGGTGCTTGGTGCCTGGGTGAGGCCGGCCCACGCCCGCCGCCGGCGTCTCCTGACCGGGGCCTCCGGTGGGACCGTGGGGTGCGGTCGCGAACAGGGACCAAGTCCTCTGACCCCACCCTGGGGGCCGCAGAGCCCCCACTCCCAGCAGCTCCCACAGACGTGCGTGGCTGCTCCCGGGCCTGGCGGTGCTGGCGGCGGGGAGGAGAGGGACACGGACAGAGGGAAAAATAACCCTGTGGCCAGAGTCATCTTCCCGGCGAGTGGCTGGCCCCTGGCCATTTGTTGCTCTGTTTTCCGAGCATCTGCACGTCCGTCTGTGCGGCTGCGGGGCCGCCAGCTAGGGGGTCCGCACACCCACGCCCTGGGACCCCGTGTGCGGCGGGACGGTGTCCTGCTGGAAGTTTCCGAGCACCTGTGGACTTGGCAGATGGCCGGAGAGGAGGACACTCTGCTGAGAGGATGTTAAATTGGAAATGAATTTGAAAAGCTCGACGTTTGAATCCTGTAAACGAGGGACCGTGGCTCTTAAGTTCTCGCTGAGCCGCGTGTGAATCGGACACTTCGCGGCGAAGCCCGTGAGGAGCCCCCGAGGGCATGGCGTCCCCGGGGTCCCCGGCCTCCCCCGGAGCCCCCGACTCCGCGTGGGGGATGCTGGCTCCCGGGCTGGCTGCTCACAGCCCCTCGGGCGCTGCTGCCTGGCGCTCGGCGGCCACTCCCGGTGCCATTCCTCGTCCCTGGGGTGACGGCCCAGCTGCGTCGGCCGCTGTCCCCAGACTGACTCACCGAGACCAGCTGCGCTCAGCGAGGAGGGTCCCGTGCACGCCGCGTCTCCAGGTTGCCGGGACCCCCGGTGCCCACCGTCAGCTGCTCCTCCCCTCGCCGAGCGCTCCCGTCACCGGCCTCCTCTGGAAGGGTCTCCTCGGCTGGTCCCAAACCCGTCCTGCTGACACCCGCCCTGCTGCCCCTGGACGTCCCGCCTCGGTGGGGGGGGTCCTCTGGGGGAGGCCGGCCCTGATGCCCCTGAGGCAGGCGCTGACCCGGCTTGGAGAGGCGGAGGGAGCCTGCTGCCGGGAGCACGTCACGTCTCAGGGCAACGGCCGGGAGCTGTCCCTTCACTGCCCCCACCTGTCCTCGACCAGCTGCTTGGGCTCCTGCCTTCCCTCGCACATGGCCTTGCCAGAGGCACCAAGCTCCCAGGATGAACCTGCAGGCGCCTGGTCTGGGGGCTGGCTTTCATTCTCTGGCGGGTCACGCTCCCTCCAGCCACCCCTCCCAGCTCTCCTGACCACGGGCTCCACTCCCCAGGGGCCCCACTTCGCCAGCTGTCCCGCCCCCCACGATGCCCACTCTCTCCTCTCAGGCCTCCGATGGAACCGTGGGGGCCAGGCCCAGGGCTGCCATCCTCCCTCCTCTCCTGCTGGGACTCCTGATGCCAGGCCCAGGCCAGACCCTG
This sequence comes from Potos flavus, assembly GCA_028534135.1. Taxonomy (NCBI): domain Eukaryota; kingdom Metazoa; phylum Chordata; class Mammalia; order Carnivora; family Procyonidae; genus Potos; species Potos flavus. The sequence goes on from JAPYYM010002096.1 coordinate 10,450, forward strand.
CCAGAGACTCACGGGCAAAGGCCCCACTGGTCATGAGAGAGAGGGGGACAGAGAGATGGGGGGACGGGGGGGGCCAGAGAGAGGGGGAACAGAGAGAGAGATGGAGGACAGAGAGATGGGGAACAGATAGGGGACACACAGAGAGAGACAGAGGGACAGAGAGACAAAGAGAGGGAGACAGAGGGACAGAGGGAAAAGGGGAGACAGAGGGACAGAGGGGGAGAGAGATGGAGAGAAGGACCAACCCCCCGGGTACCTGGGGAGGCCTCATGGGGAGGAAACCTCTTGGGGAGGTCGTGCCCTGGAGAGGTTTGGGGGGCACTTGGAAGGAGGGTCAGAGAAGTCACCTCTGTGCTGACCCCCTCCCTGTCCCTTTGGTGGCTCGCTGGTGTCACGGCTGCGTTCAGGGGACCTGGGCTCCAGTCTCTCAGAAACATCAGCCCTGGACGAGCCGACCTCGCTGTGCTTGTCTGGGCAGCTCCCGGGAACCACTGTCCGTCTGTCCCTGGGCGTCCCCACCGTATGCGCTGGCCTGTGTCCCTGCTGCCCAGGCAACTGTCAAGTCACGTGCTCTCAGTGACAGGAACTCATGCGCTGTGTGTTTGCTTCACAGCACAGCGAGCATCTGGTTCATGGCAAGTGGTTTCCATGGCGATGCTTCCCTCCTGGCAGGTGGTCCCCCTCGCGGAGAGGGCAGGCTGCCCTGAGAGATGGGGTGCAGAGGTCCTCCGTTTGGGTCTGGAGAGCTTGGAGCCAATGGAGGAAATGGCTGCCATTTATGGCGTGAGGGACAGCGTTGAGCCTGAGTCGAAGGGCCGGCCAATCTGACCGTCCAGGAGGAGCAAGCCTCTGAGCTGCACCTTGACGGATGAATAGGAGCCCACTGAGTGGGGAGAGACTGCGTCAGCGGGCGGGGAGCAGGACCGCTGGCGGAATGTCCTCAGCGGCAAGAGGAAGTGGCCCACACCTCAGGCAGAGGAGCCCTTCCTCCAGGGCGGGCCCTAGCGGGCCGGGGCCCGGGTTGAGGGCTGCATAGCGAGGGTCCGGCAGGAAGGGCCCAGAACATGTGTTTTCTGCCTCGGCTCCCAGACTGCGCCCCACAGCGGCTTGTCCTGTCGAGGCTCGATCCCAAATCCACAGGCGCAGATTTTCACACTCTGCTCCGGGGTGATTTAAACGCTCTTAGGCAAACACAGCTAACAGCAGCAAGTACGTTCTAAAGTAAACATCCGATCCCTTTCCATTCCTTCCTTTAGGGTCCAGCAAACGTCTGTGCAGGGCTCAGGGGGCCGGCGGTGGGCCAGATCCCAGCCCAGTGTGGATCTACGGGACTTCCTGCCTCAGACCTTCCCGGACCGCCTGCTGGCCGCCTCACCAGCCCGCGTCCCGGCTTTGGGGCCAGAGGAGCCGGGGACGTGGCGAGCAGGGGTGGCAGCCGCCGCCAGCCCCAGTCCCCAGGGCTGCCGACCTTCTCTCCGCGAGAACTCAGCCCTGGCGGGGCTGCTCCTCTCCGAGTCTCCCCGCCTCAGGACCGCCTGGAGCCCCTCGGGCCTGAGCACTCGGACATCATCCGACTGGCTGGTTGGTTCTGGTCCCAGGAGATGAGAAGCCACTGGAGGATTTGCAGTAATTAAACACCAGTCATGCAGGCCACAGCTGCCATTCGAGAGAGAGCTCCCACAGCGAGACACTTCCCGACTCCCACTGGAGCCCCAGAACAGGCTTCAGAGAAGGGCCGTGTGTTAATTAAAAGAGCAAAGCACCTGGAAACTGGAGCGTTCGGAAACACAGGGAAATGGCCCCACTGAGGGGTTACATGGAGGGGTCTGTGTGGTACATCTGTGAGGAGGGGTCTGAGTGGAGGGTCTGTGTGGAGGGTCTGTGTGGAAGGGTCTGTATGAAGGGTGTGTGTGGAAGTTCTGTGTGGAGGGGTCTGTGTGGAGGGTCTGTGTGGAGGGTGTGTGTGGAATGTCTGTGTGGAGAGGTCTTTGTGTTGGGTCTGTGTGGAGGGTGTGTGGAGGGGTCTGTGTGGAGGGATCTGTGTGGAGGGTCTGTGTGGAAGGGTCTGTATGAAGGGTGTGTGTGGAAGTTCTGTGTGGAGGGGTCTGTGTGGAGGGTCTGTGTGGAGGGGTCTTTGTAGTGGGTCTCTGTGGAGGGTCTGTGTGGAGGGTCTGTGTGGAGGGGTCTGTGTGGAGGGGTCTTTGTGGTGGGTCTGTGTGGAGGGTGTGT
>JAPYYM010002097.1:0-12678 GCA_028534135.1 Potos flavus
TTTTTTTTTAAAGATTTTATTTATTTGGCAGAAAGAGAGAGATCATAAGTAGGCAGAGAGGCAGGCAGAGAGAGAGGAGGAAGGAGGCTCCCCACTGAGCAGAGAGCCCGATGCGGGGCTCGATCCCAGGACCCTGAGATCATGACCTGAGCCGAAGGCAGAGGCTTTAACCCACTGAGCCACCCAGGCGCCCCCACAAAAGTAAGTTCTAAATGGACTAGAGACCTAAATGTGAGCTAGGAAACCATTAAAATCCTACAGGAGAACTTAGGCAGTAACCTCTTTGACATCGGCCATAGCTACTTCTTACTAGGTATGTCTCCTGAGGCAAGGGAAATAAAAGCAAAAACAAACTATTGGGACTTAATCGAGATAAAAGCTTCTGCACAGCAAAGGGAACAATCAACAAAACTAAAAGGCAGCCTATGGAATGGGAAAAGATATTTGCAAATGATTTATCTGATAAAGGGTTAGTATCCAAAACCTATAAAGAACTTCTCAAACTCGACACCCAAAAAAAACAATAATCCAGTTAAAAAATGGGCAGAAGACAGGAATAGACATTTCTCCAGAGAAGACAGATGGCCAACAGACACATGAAAAGATGCTCAACATCACTCATAATCAGGGAAAAACAAATCAAAACTACACTGAGGTCTCACTTCACATCAGTCAGAATGGCTAAAATTAATAACACAAGATACAACAGGTGTAGGCAAGAATGTGAAGAAGAGGAACCCTCTCACACTCTTGGTGGGAATGCAAACTGATGCAGCCACTCTGAAAAACAGTATGGAGGTTCCTCAAAAAGTTGAAAGTAGAGCTACCCTACACCCCAGCAATTGTACTGCTAGGCATTTACCCAAAAAATACAAAAGTACTAATTTGAAGGGATACATGCATTTTGAAGTTTATAGCATTACCAACAATAGCAAAATTATAGAAAGAGCCCAAATGTCCCTCAACTAATGAATGGATAAAGAAGTGGTATATACATATACAATGAAGTATTTATTACTCAGCCATAAAAAATGATGAAATCGTGCCATTTGCAATGACATGGATGGAGCTAGAGAGTATTATGCTAAGTGAAATTAGTCAGTCAGAGAAAGACAAATACCGTATGATTTCACCCACATGTGGAATTCAAAAAAATAAAAATAAAAAATCATAGGGGGAAAAAAGAGAAAAGCAAACCAAGAAACAGACTCTTACCTGTAGAGACCAAACAGATGGTTACCAAAGGGGTAGTGGGTGGGGGTGGGGAGAATGGGCTGAATATGGGATGGGGATTAAGGAATTCACTTGTGATGAGCACTAGGTGTTGTGTAGAAGTGTTCAATCACTAAATTGTACACCTGAAATTAATACGTCACTGTTTGTTAACTAACTGGAATTTAAGTAAAAACTTATGTTAAAAAGCTAATTTCACAATGATGTTGGTAAATCTGTATATTGGGGGAGGGGGCAGGGGGGTTCTGTTTCATGCAGCAAAGCAGACCAGATACCCTGACTCACTTGACCAGACAACACACACACACACACACACACACACACACACACACACACACACACACAGACAAATAGTTTTTTAAAAAAATAGTTTTAAAGTTTTCCTTCACAAAAGTTCTTGACGTCTTTGCCTTGAGGGTGATAGTGAAACTACGTAAACTTGGATTTTCAACATCTTACGGGAATCAAAGAACTAGAGACAAAGCCCAAACATAAAATTTAATAGAATGAGACATCCCCAAAAGCTGTACCAGAGCCATTATTCAATATACTGAGTAGAAATTAACTGCTCCACCAGGCAGTGTAAGGAAATTCTAAAAGAAATTTGGTACTGAGTGCTTTTTACCTCAAAGTGGTCTCCCCATGATTTTCCAGCCTGAATCATACTACCTTGATTAAAAGTTATCACAAAGTAGAGAAATGAGAAAAATGGTACAAATCTTTAGAGAAACCCACCCTTGAAACAAGCCTCAAAAGATTTCCACAAATTCTGAGAAACATGAGATTAAAGTCAAAAATCATACAATATGCAAGGAAACAAGGTACCATGAGTGAAAGCCAACAGAAACAACAGCAGAATCAGACCCAAAAGTCATCTAACATTATAATTATCAAAAGTAGACTATGAAATATAATTAGCATGTTCTTTAAAATTATGAAAAATATGAACAAATATCAAAAGACCAAAAGAATGACTAGCAAATTTGAGATAAAAAGTCCAAAGTACTTCCCAAAATGCCAAACATAATAGTTAAAATTTTAAAATTCTATGACTTGCTTTAATGACATCAAGACATTATAAAACTACAGTGATCAGCATAGTATAATAGTAGCACAAAGCTAAAAGTAAGAACTTAGAGAGGGTGTAAGATGACAAGGTAGGAAGAGCCTGAATTTCCCTCTTCCATGGACACACTGAATCTCCACCTACATATACAGCAATTCCCTCCTGAAGAAGAACTGAGGGCTGACTGAACATCTTCTCTGCAACAAAAGACAGAGGGACTACAAAGAGAATGGCAAAGAGAGACAGAGATATGGTAACCATGGGCCCCACTCCCAGTTTTGGGAACCGCAGTGGGGAGGGATGGTTCTAAGGGACCCTGAGCAGATTCACCTGTCCTGGAGCACATTAAAAAAAAAAAAAAAAAAAAACCCACAGTTTAAAAGGGCAACTAGAATATAAAAGTAAAGATCCAGAGTATCTGTCAAAGGGTGAGGGAGTTATGGGGTCAGAGAGGCAGGCAAGTACCATTATCTATTACCCCCACTCCATCTTGATAATGCAAATGGAAGAAAGGTCTGGGTGCCCTAACCAGCCTGCTACCTCAACTAGCCACAGGCCCCTAGGCTACACCAGCCCTAGCCAACTCCCCAAGGCAGCCCTGCCATGTGTACCCACTGGAGCTTAAGTTGTCCCATAAAGGCAGACCCAGTGCAGCACACACCTGGACACCTCCTGACAGCCCTCACTACAGCTCCAGTCATCTTGCCAAGGTAGCACATGGATAAAACACCCCAGGACACAAAAGGCCAAACCCACTTCAGCTACAGGTGACTCATCAGGGTAACCTTGTAGCAAGTACCATGGGACCACCTGATCTGCTCCTGCTTCAGCTCTGTCCCACCAGGAAGACCCCTACATGGATCACACCAGGATCACCCAGCCAGTGCCTGCTTAATCTCCAGCCTCCCAACCAGAGTGCCTCCTGAGCAGACCATGCCAGGACCCCTGGCTAGCATCTGCTTTATCTCCAGGCATCCTACCGGGGTGCCCCCTGTGAATGCTCCAAGACCCCAGCCTGCACCTCATTAAGCTTCAGCTGATATACCAGGGTACCCTCTGTGTGAGGAACCCTGGAATCTCATGGCCCATGCCTTCACTTCCAGCCATCCTACCATGGTAGCCCCAGTACAAAATACCCTAGAGTCCCCAGCCTGCACCCCCGACAGTTCCAGTCAGCCAGCCAAAGCTGCCAACTACATGCAGCCTACACAGAGGATATTACTATATGAAGCCATTCCTTCAAGACTAGGAGAAGTAGCTCTTCTGCCTAATTGATAAAAACAAACACAAAAAGTAAAAAAAAAAAAGAGGAAACAGGAATATGCGCCAAACCAAATAAATAAGACAAAACTTCAGAAAAAGAATAAACAGAGATGTGCAATCCACCTTATAAAGAGTTCAAAGCAATGGTCATAAAGATGCTCAATGGATTTAAGAGTAGATGAACTCAGTGAGAATTTCAACAAAGAGGTGAACCATCAGAGGTGAATAATCAAAGGTGAACAAAACAATTACTGATATAAAAAATAAGCTAGAGAGAATCAACAGCAGGTTAGAATGTACAGAGAAACAAATCAGTGATCTGGAAGACAGGATATGGAAAGAGCTCAGGCTATAAAGAAAAAAAATTAAATAAGGATAGGTTAAGAGATGTCTGGAACAACATCAAGTGGACCCACATTTGCATTGGGGGGGGGCAGGAGGAGAAGAGAGAGGGAAAAAGACAGAAAACATTTTTGAAAAAACAATAGCTGAAAACTTGTCCAATTTGAGACAGGAAGCAAATACTTAGGTCCAGAAAGCACAAAGAGCCTAAAATAAGATGAACTCAAGGAGGTCCAAAACAAGACACAAAATAATTAAAATGCCAAACATTAAAGATAAAGACAGAATCTTCCAAGTAGCAAGAGAAAAGCAACTAGTTACATACAAGACAAACCCCATAAGGCTATAAGCAGATTTTTCAGCAGAAATTTTACAGGCCAGAAATGAGTGGCATGATATATTCAAAGTGCTGAAAACAAAAAGCCTATAGTCCATTTTGTAAGTTTACAGTTGTAGTCCTAGAACAGATATAGCAGGCATGGAAGTCAAATTCATATTGAAAATAAGTATATGGGCTCTCACTATAATGGAAATGGGCCCATGGAGTCAACCTGCCACCAACTAGCTCATGGCCTTCAAGGCAATGATGCTATATCCAGGGCCTGGTGTCTGTTTCTGCTTTGTTAGAGAGGGCCCTTAGCAGTGTTGGCCATCAGTTCAGCTTTGCTGAATACAAGTCCATATTATTGAGGACTATATTCAAATTTATAAAATTATGAGGTCTTCCTTTCATTATACTTTTTTTTTCTTTTATTTATTTCTAATAAAAATGTATTGGATTCAGAGGGGGGACAAAAGCCTATAATCAAGATTAGCAATTATTCTAATTAGCAAGATTATAATTTAGAATTGAAGGAGAGCTAAAAAGTTTCCCAAACATAAAAAATTAAAGAAATTTATCATCACTAACCCAGATTTACAAGAAATGTCAAAGGGCTTTCTGTAGGTAGAAAAAAAGGCCATAATGGGAGAGTAAAAAATACACATATGAAAGGGAAAAAAATGTCATGAGTAAAAACAAACATACAATAAAGGTAGTAGATCAATCACTTATAAAGCTAGTAGGAGGAACACCCAGGTGGCTCAGTCAATTAAGCGTCTGCCTTCAGCTCACGTCATGACCCCGCAGTCCTGGCACTGAGTCCCACATTGGGCTCCTTGCTCAGCAAGGAGCCTGCTTCTCCCTCTGTCTGCCACTCCCCCTGCTTGTGTGCTCTCTGACAAATAAAATCTTAAAAAAGGAAATCTAGTAGGACAGTCAAAAGACAAAAGTAGTAAAGTCAATTTTATCTAAAAATTAGTTAAGACTAACAAAATTTAAAGACGTAAAATATGACATCATATACATGAAACATGGAGAGAGTGTAGTAAAAAATGTGGTGTTTTTATAATGTGTTCTAACTTAAGTGACTATCAACTTAAGATAAACAGTTTTATATTCAGGATGTTATATATAAACCTCATGGTAACCTCAAACCAAAAGCTTTTAATAGATAAAAAATAAAGAGAAAGAAATCAAAGCATAACACTAAAGGAAGTTATTAATAACAAGGGAAGAGGGGCACCTGGGTGGCTCAGTGGGTTAAAGCCTCTGCCTTCGGCTCAGGTCATGATCCCAGGGTCCTAGGATCGAGCCCTGCATCGGGCTCTCTGCTCAGCAGGGAGCCTGCTTCCTCCTCTCTCTCTGCCTGCCTCTCTGCCTACTTGTGATCTCTCTCTCTGTCAAATAAATAAGTAAAATCTTAAAAAAAAAATAACAGGGGAAGAGAGCAAGAAAGAAACAGAGAACTACAAAAACAAAAAACAATTAACAAAATGGTCAATAATATATACCTATCAATAATTGCTTTACATGTAAATGGTCTAAATGCTCCAATCAAAAGACATGGGATGACTAAATAGATTTAAAAAAAAAGTTAACTATGAGGCTCACTTCAGAACTAAGGACACAGACTGAAAGGGAAGGAAAAAGAGATTCCATGCAATTGGAAGTAAAATAATAAATAAAAGTTGGATGGCCAACACTTTTATCAGACAAAATAAACTTTATTTTTTTTTTAAGATTTTTATTTATTTATTTGACAGAGAGAGAGATCACAAGTAGACAGAGAGGCTGGCAGAGAGGGGAGGGGAAGCAGGCTGCCCGCTGAGCAGAGAGCCCAATGTGGGGCTTGATCCCAGGACCCTGAGATCATGACCTGAGCCAAAGGCAGAGGCTTTAACCCACTGAGCCACCCAGGCACCCCAAAATAGACTTTAAAACAAAGACTTTGCCTACTCTGGGCATTTCGCAGACATGAAATCATATAATATCTGGTCTTCTATAACAGACTTCTTTTACTTAACGTGTTTTCAAGGTTTATCCATTTTGTAGGATACCTGATTTTCTTCATCCATTCACTAGTTCATAGATAATTGGGGTAATTCCACTTTTTAATAACTATAAATAATACTGCTATGGACATGTTTATACAAGTTTTTGTAGAGATACAGGTTTTCATTTGTCCTGAGAATGTACATAGGAGAATTGCTGAGACATAGGATAACTCTATGTTTAAAATTTTCAAGGACCAACAGGATCATTTCCAACAGAGCTATACCACTTTATATTTCCAACAGCAATAGAGTCCCAATTTCTCTACATGCTTGCCAAACTTACTATTTTTTGTCTTTTTGATTGTAGCTTATTAGGAAGTTCAATTTTTAGTGGGTTCCCTAGGAGTTTCTAGGAATATATTTCTATAATATACAATATTATGTCATTTGCAAATAGAAATAATTTTGCTTCTTCCTTTCCAATCTGGATGGCTTTTATTTCCTTTGTTGCCAAATTTCCCTGGCTAGAACCTATGATACAATACTGATTAGAAGTGGTGGGAGCAAATACCCTTATCTTGTTCCTGATACTAGTGGGAAAGCATTCAGGCTTTAAACAAAAAGTGTGATATTAATTTGGGGTTTACTGAAGACATCCGTTATTAGATTAAGGAACTTATCTTCTAAATCTACTTTACTCAGTGTTTTATAAAAGAATGTTATGTTTTATCAAATGCTTTTATTTTTTTTCCATGTATTGAGATGACCAGGTAGTTTCTGTCCTTTTTTCTATTTATATGTTGATTTTATGTTAAACCAGCCTTGTATTATTGGGATAAATCCCAGTAGGTCATAGTTTATAATCTTTTTAATTTTCCAGTCAAGATCTCATTTATAGCTACTAAAACCACAGCCTTTTACAACTGTGATGTTGCTAGCAGACTGCTATTATTTTCAGTGAAATCCTGGGGACAGATCATTTCTACCAAATTTAGCTCTAAGTTAAATCATAGAAAAAGACGTTTTCCAGGAAGCCATGAATTTGGGGGGGGCCAGGGGGGGAGTATTTACTGTGTTCTGAGGAAAAAACATTTAACAAAGCTCCAAAAAATGTCAGTCCTCCTTGCTTGCAAGGTTACTGGCAACTGTGCCGCTAAGCTGAAAAAAGGGGAGAGGATGGGAATATCTTCAGGTTAAAGTATCAAGGAACCTTCTATGTTACCTGAAACAAATATTTTCTCTTAAATATATGCCTGAAAGTTTGTTCTATGTCTTTGGCTAATTTCCAGAGTTCTGAAATGATCGTTTTTGTTGTTTTGCCATATTTTTCTTATTTTTGTGGGAGACTGAGTTCACTAAGGTCACCAATTGGTTCACTCTCCACCAGTCCAGAAGTTAATCCCACCCACATACTACTGACTGACTTGAGAATGGCACGTGCACAATTGAAAACATGATAATTGTTTTGATTCATCACAATTACTTTGTATATGTTACAGGAATTCAAGGTGGGCCATTTTTCTTAACTCATACAACAAATATTTATGAAGTATCTACTAAACATCAAGAGATAAGACCATACTCCTACCCTAAACAAGGATCAAGTCTACTTGGAGCAGAGGAAGAATCTGTTGTTGAGCATATACTGTTTATCACTATTATTAGTCATATCACTAGCATAGACAGTGTGTGCGGGGAGAGAAATGGTAGAATTACTCCACCTGAAAGACAACATCCTAAGTGTGAGTCGTGAAGGATAAGTTAGACATTTCTAATTGGACCCAGTGCAGAAGAACATTCCTTGGTAAAAAGACCAGGGAGTTTAGAGAATGAAGGATCATGGTCAATAAATGATTACTGTTAAAGGTCTGATGGTTCCTGGCTATTTAGTGTAACCCAGCTTAACACCATGAGGAATCAATATTTTCTTTTTCTTTTTTTTTTTTTTTAAGATTTTATTTTATTTATTTGACAGAGAGAGAGATCACAAGTAGGCAGAGAGGCAGGCGGGGGGGAGGGGGGGTGAAGCAGGCTTCCTGCTGAGCAGAGAGCCTGATGCAGGGCTCAATCCCAGGACCCTGAGATCATAACCTGAGCCGAAGGCAGAGGATTTAACCCACTGAGCCACCCAGGTGCCCCAGGAATCAATATTTTCTTAAAGACTGAATAACTAAATCTCTACTTGACCAATATTTTAATTCCTGATGACAAAATCTTCATATAACTAAAGGAAACAAAGATAACTTTGTCATTATTACATAAACTTAAAAGTTTCATAATTAGGAGATGACTGTGTTAGTTATGCTGTATAATCATAGTCAACTCTAGAGTTTGTCAGTGTATGAATCCCTGATTACTTCTGGTAAGTCAAAACTGTTATTAAACATATTGTACTCCTTAAAATGATTAGATTCAATTTTGTTTGAAAAATAATGTGGGAGGAAGAAAAATAAGAAAATCAGCTTGGTTTTGACCTTCTATCAAACACAATCTGAGCTTCTCTGGTTAATGAGGACATTACCCAACTGGAAAGACAGCTTAAAGAAGCTCTTTGGCTTCAAAGAGCTGGAAAGATTTCACGTGGGAGTTGCAAATAAGATTTCAAAATCCAGATGTATCTTTGCCATCTTCTCCCATGGCATGATGTGCACCTCATGGAAGAAAAGTGGATCCTGCAAACTGGCATTTGCACCAAAGCTGCCTTTGGTAAAATCGAATTAGAACACATGTTTCACAAGACTTGAAATTCATGATGCAGTATTTTTTAAAGGCTATCAGTGATACTACCCTCTCATCTCAAATGTATGAAATCAATTCTAAATGAAAAGAGTTCCAAGGCCTGCCAGTGGCTGTTAGTAAACAACACTGTGCTATCATCACGTATAGGACAAAATTAACATAGGTAGTGGGAAAAGTCCAAAGACAAACAAAATACTCACTGTAGCAAGCAACAAAATTTAAATCTATACGGATAGACCTTAAAGAATAACAGCAATTACATTCCTTATCAAAAATGCCAATGGTATATGCCACAGAAATAGAATACTACTAAAATTTATATGGCACCACAAAGACCCTGAATAGCCAAAGCAATCTTTAGAAAGAAAAACGAACCTGGAGGTATCACAAGATATCAACTTCAAGACACAAAGCTATCAAAACAGTGTGGTACTAGCACAAAAATAGACACATAGATCAATGGAACAGAATAGAGAACCCAGAAACAAATGCATGCTTGTGTGGTCAATTAAGCTACAATACAAGGGCAAGAATATATAACAAGAAAAAGACAGTCTCTTCTAATAAATGGTGCTGGGGAAACTGGACAGCTCAAAGCAAAAGAATTAAAGAGGACCACCTTCTAACATCTTTTGCGAAAATAAATTCAAAATAGTTTAAAAACCTAAATATGAGACCTGAAAAAATAAAACTCCTTTAGAAATGAAATAGGCAGTAATCTCTTAGACATAAATCTTAGTCATATTTTTCTAGTTATGTCTCCTAAGGTAAGGAAAACAAAAGCAAAAATAAACCATTGGGATTGCATCAAAATAAAAAGCTTATCCTGGTGTCATGTACGGAATTATCAAGTCACTCTTTTGTACACCTGAAACTAACATTGAATATCAAATATACTTAAATTTTTAGAAAGCTAAAAGTACTTATTACGTGACATAACAAGAATCTGTAGAGAGATTGGTCCAGAGTTGGTTAATTTAGTAACATAATCATATCATCAAGGACCTGAGGGCTCTCTACTTTGCCATTTTCAGAATGTTGCTTTCATCTACAAGTTTGTCATATCAAGATCATAAGATGGCTACCATCACTCTAGACATCAACCCAACAACCAACCATATCCAAAGCCCATAAAGATATGTGACCATATCCAAAGTCACACAAATGTCTACCAGGGAGGGAAGACCACCAACTCCATATATGACTGCACAGGTTCTACCTCATAACCCCAGAAAGGCAGTCAAGTAAACCATAATGAGTAGTTATCTTGTACAGACAACCATCTTTTGTAAACAGCTATAATAATACTGTACACAGCTACAATAATATTTATGTGTGGTTAAATAAATTCTGCTACAACATTAAGCTTGCAGGTAACTTTAAGTGTTTTTTAAAGGGGTAAAAATCACATGTATAAGTTTTAAGTAGAAATATAGGGTAAGTCTACGGCCATACCACCTTAAACATTCCTGATCCCATCTGATCTCAGAAGCTAAGCAGGGTTGGGCCTGGTTAGTATCAGGATGAGAAAAACATATGGTAATTGGTGCTTTTAATTTTCACATAATGTTTCTCAGTTATTCGAACCCAACAATTCCAATTTTTCTTGTCCCCAGAGAGTATCTGAAAATAAACATAATTGATTGTATAATTGCAAGTCGTTTTCTTTTCCATAACTATAATCCTGCACAGCATAAGATTAGAGGCTCTATTTTTTCCTAACATGGCATTAAACCACCTTTTAATTGTCACCCTTAAATCTAAAATACCCTTAAATGTCAACTTATAAAAATTTGACAAGTTACTCCATTATTCGGGTTGTTCTTAAAATGATCAACAGTCATCTCTGTGAGAGAATACACATTTTCTCTCATAAAAACTAATTTAATGATCACAGCAAATCATTTTTTTACAGAAAATATTTTCATTCCTGCTGATATGTAATTTCAGTCACAGCCAACCCCAAGTATTTAAACTCAGAGGACATGCTGAAATGAACTATTTATTAACTAAAGTAGATTAACAACCTTATCTACTCCTCCCCTAGATTATTAATTTGGCATTACTTCAAATGGTAGAGGCACAGAGTTATTGGTGGCTTGTCCAGGACTTAATAAACACATTAACAGAGACAACCATACCCATCACTCTAGCTTCATAAAGTCTAATTTTTATGACTGCTATTCAAGTGCACCCAGCCCTCAGTATGGCTTGCCAATTTATTTAACAGAGAATGATAACAATCATGCTGCATTATACTGAAATTAAGCTTAGGATCCAGGCTTTATTCTTAGCAGACATTAATGCCACGATGTGTGGATTTCTGTCATGGATACTTGACATAGGATTCCCAACCCATCCAAAGAGAATGAATTTCAATTCAGGGTTTGTGGCTTCTTTGTTTAAGCAAGAAAGAAATGTAAATGAGATGAGGGCTAAACCCTGTGTTGGAATATTGGCAAAGATCCCCAATCCATTTGTGGGAAACAGAGTTAGTAGACCATTCAGTATCAGGAAACCAGAGGAGAAAATTGCAGCAAATGACCCCAACCAGCATGTTAGTTCATTTTATCTTTCAGGGCAGACCTTTTAGAAATACTTTTTTACTCAATATATGCTCCATTTCTCTCCCCACCTGCCCCTATTCTAAACATGTAATCTATCATTTTAAAAATAATGCTGCATTGAGAAACCTAAGAAAGTCTCCAGTATCTTAAAATAACTCTAACTGCGGCAATTGCCTGATTTTGAAAGGCCTTACTATACATTATTCTGTGCCACATAATAGTCACCTTGTTGTACTGTTAAGTCTTTTCAAAGATTTAATGGCTTTTTCTAAAATATCATCCTCATTTCTCTGAGTCACCTGGGAAGAATGTATTTTTCCCAGTGCCTTCCCCTTATGCCCCGTCAAGAAACAAATAGCTTCTGTAGGGTCCCACCCAATTTAAAGCTCACCTTTTAGTGGGAATGCAAGACAGTTTCTACCTAAACCCCGTTTCAGAAGGAATTAGTGATAATGTGCTCACAAGTAAAGATCCAGAAGTTATAAAAAAAAAAAAATTCTTAAGAATGATAATAATAATTAATAATAATTATTATAATAATAACAGTAGTCAATTTAAATTTGCTTTAATTCTGACTGCTCATCTTCCTTTCTATCCTATTGATAATTAGAGTAATGTTTTCATGTGAGAGACAATTAAAAACATCAAGAAAAACAAATTATACAAAAATTAATGGCTACGAAGCAAACTAAAATGTGGTATCATTCTTGAGCAAGTGTTGAGTATTATAAAGAAAGAGGAAGTGAGAGACAGAATTCTAGGTATCACGTTCCTTTGAGAGGCATGAGATTAGTATCGACAGATTCCATTTCCTTACCTAAGACCCCAAATATACTCATTTTACAGTGAACCAACACTTACATACTCTTAATACTGTAAAACCTGCTTACTCAATTTTAATTTTACAATCAACCTGTGGACAAAGCACAGCACACTTAATAACCACATCTGAAAATACTAACTATACCTACACCTCAAACACCATACTCAAAAACAAACTTCAGAGATGAGCTGATTATTTGAGATTTAAAGGACACAATCTATAAAATAAAAAACAAGTAGCAAACTGATGTGAATTATATTAAGAATTTCTCTAAATCAAAAAGATTGATAACTGAATAGAAAAGATAAACAAGTATTATGAAAAGGTAA